>APFE031439410.1:0-17571 GCA_000404065.3 Pinus taeda | reverse complement strand
AATTATTTGGGTCATATTGTAGGGGGTGGTGAATTGAAGATAGATCCCTCTAAGGTTGCAGTCATTATAAACTAGCCTTAACCCAAATTTGCTACAGAAGTTAGAAGCTTCCTAGGAGCAGCACAGTATTGGAGAAAGTTTATTGCTAACTTTTCCTTGATTGCAGCTCCCTTACATGCTTTAACAGGATTGAACAAGGTGTTTCAGTGTGGAGGCAAACAGCAGAAATCCTTCGACACCTTAAAAGAAAAGATTAGTATAGCACCAATAATAGCATTGCCTGATCTTCAAAGACCCTTTGAGATTAAAACTGATGCTAGTGACTATGCCATGGGAGCAGTATTGATGCAGCATGGTAAACCCATATGTTATCATTCTGAGACATTTAATTCTGCAGTAATTAACTATCCCACATATGATAAAGAATTATATGCATTAGTACGGAGTGTGAAAAAGTGGAAACATTATCTAATGGGCAAAGAGACAGTTATACATACTAATCATCAACCACTTCAATATTTACACTCACAAACTAAGTTTCAGCAATCAAGACACTATAGATGGATTGGTTTTCTACAACAGTTTCATCTTGTCATCAAATATAAAAAGGGCATACACAATAAAGTTGTAGATATGTTGTCCAGATCAATCATAAATGCATCTACTATACTTAAGCATAACTCAGTATTGCATGAAAGCTACATTGAACAATATACTCAAGATATAGACTTCAAAGATGTATATGCAACTTTAAGTCATGGAAAACAAGTAGAAGAACTGGATTATCATGTTAAGGACCAAATATTGCATCATTTTGAAAAGTTATGCATTCCTCAAACTGAAAAAGTAAAGATAATTCGAGAAGCACACACTTCTCTAATATCAGGTCACTTTGGTGTAAGGAAAACAGTTGCACAGCTGTAAAGATTTTGTTATTGGCCAAAAATGCATGAAACAGTTTCTAGATATGTAAGAGGGTGTACCATGTGTGCTAAAAGCAAGCCTAGCAATAGAAAACTAGGCTTGTATACTCCACTACCAGTTCCATCTCATCCTTGGGAAAGTGTTTCCGTGGACTTTGTTGGGGGAATACCTAAATCTAGAAAAGGTCATGACTATTTATATGTTATTGTGGATAGGTTCAGCAAAATGTGTATTATAATACCTTGTAAAAAAACAAATTACAGTTGAACAAACAACACAGTTGTTCTTTCAGCATGTATGGGTTCATTTTGGATTACCCACTTCCATTGTATCTGATCGAGATTCCCGATTTGTTGGGAAATTTTGGTTGAGTCTGTGGGAATTGATGGACACCAGACTAAAGAAGAGCACAGCCTTTCATCCACAAACAGATGGCCAAACAAAGGTGGTCAACAAGATAGTGATCCAGTTGCTCAGAGGATATTGCAGCAAGCATCCCAAGCTTTGGGATGAACATTTGTGTTATGTACAACATGCTTACAATCGGGCTAAACATTCTTCTACACAAAGATCTCATTTTGAGACCTGTCTTGGTTTCATACCAAGGTCTCCCTTGGATTTTTTCTTTGGTAAAGACAAAGCGGTTGATGGACACAGTGATGTGGACAAGGCAACCAAATTCATTGAACAAATCCAAGAGATTCACCAGGCAGTACAGGAAAAGCTGGAAAAGAGCCAAGCTAAGTACAAGGCAAGGCATGATAAACATCGGACTCAGCATAGTTTCCAAGTTGGTGATCAAGTCTGGTTGTATATCAGCAAAGACAGAACCTCAGGTGAAGGTAAGAAGCTGAAGCCAATAAGGTATGGACCTTTCAGGATACTTGAGAAAATTGGTGAAAATGCTTTTTGCCTTGATTTTCCAGCTTACATGCACATCTATTCAGTAGTTAATGTAGAAAGCTTGAGACTGTTTGAACCTTCGTTGATTGAAGATCCCAAAGAGCAGAGCCAATTGCCTCTTATTGATGATCTGTTGCCTGAATATCTCAATGAGTTGTAGGAAGATACAGTTCTGGAAAAGAAGGTGAGAAATAAACGGAAAGGGGATGTTGAGTACCTCAGAATTGGACTCAAGGGTTCAAAACCAAGCAGTGCAAAATGGATATAAATTGGGCAAGCGAGGAATATATATCCTCACTTGATTGATGCTTAAAAACCAACTTTTGGTGGTCCAAAAGCTTTTTCAGTGGGAAGGTCGTGATCTAAATTGGATCCTAGAACACTCTCTAAGTTTCCATGAACTCTTTAAAAATTATTTCAAGGATTAAAAGTCTTACAAAGATCAAGCTTATCAAAGATATCCTCGTAACAGTTGCAATTTGTGATCGACGCGAAGCAACGAGGACTGTCAGTCAAGCGCGCAGACCGTCAACCCATGGTAACGCGCGTTGTCACAAATTAGCAAAGGTAGAGGCCATTTCGAGAAACGGGGATAGTTTCTGATATGCGATTAGCGACAAGCGCTAATCTCATATCGCAATGCAAACCCCTCGGAGAAGGAAAGGCCACAAGCACTCGAACCTGAAAAATCATAAAAAGTAATGGATATCGTCCCGATTCCATCAAAAGTGGGGTCCCACAAAAAACCGACAGAATATCGGAAGGGCTTCGAGTGGTAAGCGGTTTCAACTGAGTCTCGTTCGATGCCACACAATGGGTGCCATGCGTCTGGCAGAAGAGAGAGAAAACCGCTCACATCAGATGGGTAAACATCATGTTACTTACTCGCCAGATATGGACGACGACCGTAGGATTTGGAGGCTCAAGATCAACGGCGGAGACGCAATCCGATAGATGACCAGATTTGATGAGGTTAACAGGCAGAGTTGTATAGGATTTGAAGTCCGACGTGGATGATGCGTTGGCAGAAGGTCATGTTTCGCGGGCATTCTTGGAGTTAACAGAATAAACGATCGTTTCTAGTATGTCCAAGAGAACTGACACTCAGTTCGTTATGAAATAGGTGGCCACCTCTCTGTGAGGCATTATATAGTGATGATTACACAAAACAGAGGGATTCAAATGGATAGAGGTAGGGGAACCAGAAAGCTGGGAAGCAGAAACAAACAGTCACAAAGTAGATTGGTTTTAAAGCCACAAACTGACAGAGAAAGAAGGAGGCAAGTTAAGAAAGCTAAGAGCAGAGAGCATAAAGAAGAAGCTGAGCTGATCTGCAGAAGCAACGGCAGCATCGAGCCAAAGTTAACACAGAGCCAGAGAGAGCCAAAGAGTTTGTGTACTCCAGAGAAGTCTTGAGAGGTTCAAGCGAACTCCTTTGTATATGCCTGGTATGTATTGAGTCTCAGATTGGACTCATACCATTGCGACCAATAGAGGTCAAGATTCAGTAAGGAGAGTCTATGTACTCCAGAGACTTGGGGGATCCAAGTACAGCCTTGTTGATTTATACATGTTGTGTGAGACTCAAATTGAGCTCTCTATTGTAAAAGCTCTGCTTGAAAACATAATAGAGAGGCCACCAATGAAGGCTGGACCATGAGATGTAGCCCAGGAGTATTGGGTGAACTCCTTATTAAACTTGTTCTCTTTATATGTGTTGCATGTTATGTTTCCTTTAACTGCTTCGTTGTCTGTGTATTTCGGAATATTAGATCCGTTGCACAAAATAACATAGGCACATCCATGAACATGAGTCTGTAATACCTTATTCTTTGTATTAGATCAATTACAGATCAAAATGTGATCGTTGTAATTTAACTAAGTGAATCTGTATGCGAACAGAGAGAAATCACCTCCACTCAAAAAGGGGCAAAATGAAGAGTAGCCCAGGACCAACCAATTCGCCAGGAACAAATTATGTGAATGCTAATCTGAATATTTGGATTTAGCTGGATGAAGAGTCTCATTGAGGTAATGAAGTCTTACTTGAAACTATGCAACAGCTTCATGCAAAAATGACCAATTTAAGAACTGACAACTAAAGACTCCATCCAGAACAAGAGAAGACCTTAATAAGTTTGTCCAATCGACAGAATCAACAACACCCAGACCCCAGTGCTGAAGATAGGGAGGATACCCCAACAACTCAACACGGAGAGGAAAATGCAGAGTCAACCATAAAACATGGGGAATATTAATAAGGGCGCCAGACAATGTGTCTGACCAACGCAAGACAAAGAGACAGAAATCTGAGTTACAAGGAGAATTTAAAAATACTAAACCATCACTTTTTGAAGGAGAATCCGAGTCAATGGAAGATTGGCTCATTGATATGAGAAAACATTTTTAAATTACGAATACATGGATAAATTGAAGGCTTGATTGGTAGTTTATCGGTTAAGAGGGAAGGCGACCCTTTATTGGGAAGAGATTAAATCAGTGAGAAAAATTGATGAGGAGCAAGTCACCTGGAATGAATTTCAAAAACATTTTAAAGACAAATACTTAACTGAACATTACTATGATGAAAAAGACAAGGAACTCCACAGGTTAAGATTGGGAACCTTAACCATGGACGAATATGTGACCTGGTTTACCTCCCTACTGCGCTATGTGCCTTATATGTAAGAAGAAAAGGCTAAGATCCAACATCTTATCAGTAGCTTACCCAATTTCGTGAAGGAGAAACTTGAATTTGACTACCCCAAAACAATGGACGATGCAGTGCGGAAGGCCCGTATCTGTTATTAGTAGATGAAGCAGAAAAATGACAGAGATAAAGGAGGGTTGAATAAGAAAGGAAGAGGCCTAATTTCAAATAGACATCCAAAATTTTATCAGAGTAGAAATTTCTAGCAAAAGCCTTTCAGCAAATTCCCAACAAGGAACCAACCTAAGGCTACTTATTCAAAACATAGATAGATAGAAGGAACCAATAAATTAAGTACTTATTAGCTATCAAAACCACGCTATAATACTGGGGATGCAGAGAACCACACCACTACAAAAATTGCCTGCATAAAGCAAGAACAGAACAACTGGAAAACATGTAGGAAGCATCCACAGTTGGAGAAGTAGCGAGGAGCATGCCCAGACTTAATGCTACCTTGGATGATCACCAAGTTGAATATCAACCCACCATGATTGAATGTGAAGGTATGATTGCTTAGAAACTTGTTTTGGTTTTGTTTGATCCCCGTACTAGCTTAAGTCATGTTAGTCCTAAAGTGGTAGAAAAGTGTCAACTATAGAGTTGTAAATTCCCAAAACCATGGCTAGTTCAGTTAGCCACTGGGGCAAAAAGAAAGGTAGTAGCCAAAACAGAATAGTGTCCCATAGTAATCTCGCGATAGCCCATTCACGTGAACCTTAACATTATTCCTTTGGGTTCATACGATATTTTAATTGGTATGGATTGGTTGGAAAAATGTTGGTCCTTGGTTGATTGCAAACATAAAACTATCACTTTTATTTCAGAATCAGGACAAAGAAGGGAACTACAAGGAATTCAAACCAATACAAAGCTATGTCCTATCACTGCTAATCAGTTAGGAAAATGTATTAGGAAGGGCTGTCAAATTTATGTTGTTCAAGTGGGATTTACCAACACCAAGAATAAAATGACCTCTTTGGATAATATCCACGTCATTCAGGAATTTGTTGATGTATTTCCTGAATCCATCCCTAGACTACCACCCAAGAGGATATTGACTTCACCATTGAATTAATTCCGGGTGCAACCCTGGTATCCAAGGCCCCTTATCGCAGGATCATACCTGAGTTGACAGAACTTAAGATGAAGCTTCAAGAGTTTCTGGATAATAAGTACATTCACCCCAGTGTGTCCCCTTGTGGAGCCCACGTACTATTTGTACGGAAGAAGGATGGAACATTGAGACTGTGTATCGATTATCGTTAGTTAAATAAGTTGACTATCAAGAATAAGTATCCATTGCCACGTATTGTCGATCTATTTGATCAAGTGCAAGGAGCCAAAGTATTTTAAAAAATCGATTGAAGGTCAGGCTATCATCAAATAAGGATAAAAGAGGAAGACATTTACAAAACTGCATTCTAAACCTATTATGGTCATTATGAGATCTTAGTGTTCCCTTTTGGCCATACAAATGCTCCAGCTATCTTTATGAGTTTGATGCACGATATTTTCCAGCCCTTTCTTGATAAGTTTGTACTAATTTTTATTGACAATATTTTGATATACTCAAAAAATCAGGAAGAGCGCAAAGAACATTTGAGAATTGTGTTGTAGACTTTATAGGAGAACAAGTTATATGCCAAATTTAGCAAGTGTGAATTTTTCAAATATCAGATCCAATACTTGGTGTTAGCCTCCTGCAGCAGCAGGTTACTCATATTTCATGATTAACATTTTTACAGGCCAAATATGTCATACTTTGCATGCTGCAATGCTCCATATTTGCTAACAGTCACCAAAGAAAGAGGCCATGAAAGAATGCCTACTCAAAGTTCATCTGCTGCATTCCAATTTTGAAGAGTTATTCCATTTTTGTAGAAGTTTCAGCTAAAGGGAGGTCCAAACAGCTTAATCTTGGTCTCCCTAGGTTTCAATTTCTTGTTTTAGAATATAGAGAATGAATAATCTGTCCAAACAGCTTAATCTTGGCAGATTCTTAGATAGGTAGAGAATCAAAGGAGCCCAACTGCTTGATCTGGGCACTTGGAAGAAATAAGTGTAGATGTAAATAGGAAGACATGAAAAGAAAAGGTTAAAAAGCTGGGTCTGCAAGTCTAAGTGCACCCAAACCAAAAAGAAGAAAAAATGTTAGGTAAGTAGGCTGGGTAGGCAATTTTGAGGTTGCAGAATGCTGATTTGTTATCAACTCCACATTTTCAAGTGTTACACTCATACAGATCACAGTCAGCAGGCAGTTCCCATTTGAAGGACTTCAAGCGAGGCATGACTAACTTCCCCTTTTTCTTATTCCCTAAATCACTTACTAACTTCCCCTGAAGAGGTCAAGATCTGCTTGATATCTCTTAGTTCATCATTTTCCATATCATTTGACTTGGTAAAGATCTGCTTTATCCAAGGAGGGTACATATTTCTCTACAAAGTTTTATCTCCCCTTTGAAGCCTAAGACCTCTGGAACTTAGCGCTCTTCTTGTCATTTTCATATTAACTACTGACATTATTATTTAACTCCCTATCTATTTCCCTTCCCCTATGGTAATAGTTCCCCTATGTAAATATCCCTTCCCCTTGGTTGAAACATAATCATAAACATCTCCTTGGGAATTACTAGGTCATCTGAACCTTAGTAAGAGCCCTCATCTCCGCATAATGTTTCCCCCCAAGGTGTTTGGACTCCTTCCAAAACACAAAAAAACCCCCCCGCGCATTGTATTTTTGGAATTTATTGATGTTTAATTACTAAATAGCTAGCACGCTGAAACCCATTACACCATTTCCTAAAGTCTAAACCCACCCGCGCCGTGAAAAATTAAACATTTAACGCGCGCGTTGTTCTGCTAAACCTCACGCACCTTCTCCGCCTGTCCACCGTCGTATCGCCTCCTCCAGATCTGATGGCTATTATGCATATCGAGCGCCCTCTTGTGTGGGTACGTTAGCACCCGATGTCCGACGGTTTTACCGTCGTACACCGGGATAGCTGGCGGCTTCCCATTGCATCGAGCGCCCCTGACAAAAACCGCCTCCGTACCAAAGGCGGTCCGATGAACTCCAAAACCGCCCTTCCCCTCACATGACAAGAGCACCACGTCATCCCGCTACGTCGGCTCCACCTCACCCCTTCTTGCCTGTGCCTGGCCCACATCACCTGCCACCGTGTCCCGCCACGTCATCACCCCACCGTACTGCCATGTCACCCTGCTGACGTCACATCCGTACCAAAGGACCCCACTGCTGATGTCATTCTTACGTCATCTGTCGTACCGCTGACATCAGCAGCCAAAAAAATGGAAAAACGCGAAAGCGCGAAAGTCAAGCTTCGAAGCTCCGGAATGAAAAACAGAGACAGTTTTCGATGCGTGATTAGCGTGATTAGCGCTAATCGCGCATCGCTACGGAAAATGGGCCATATTGGAGAATCTTTAGGGAATCGTTTGCTTCCTCGGCCCTTTTTGCACCGAAAATGGTAGAAAAAGCCCGATTTTGCTTATTCAAGCGTATCTGAAGGCAGACAGAGACCCAGTTTAGAGGTTAAAGAGTATCAGAGCAGATATGAAGATAAAAATCATGTCAAAGAGTATCAGAGTAGCAGAAAAGTGTATCAAAACAGATTTTCTCAGGGCTCGAGGCAAATGAAGCATTAAAAGGAAAGCCCTGAAAGTCAAGGAGCAGTTAAGGAACCATTCAAAGCTCACCAGCACAAATGACTGCACATTAAAACTCACAAGAGATCAGTGGACCAGAACTCAATGCATAGTTATTACAGAACCACTACACCAAGCCACTGAGGACACCACATTAACTCATTTTGATCCAGCTGCCACTGACGCAGCCCAAAGAAGACTTACTTACATTTAATTCCAGCATAAGTTAGGTTTAGAAAGCTTTTTCCTGCAAACCTGTTTAGGTCGGTTGTAATAAATAAACTTTAGATATTTTGCTTATATATACCACCCTGAAACATGTAAGAAGGGTTGGTTGGTTATTCTTTGTTGGTTCGATATTTTGCTTGAGCAGAGACTCGCACTGTACATGTGATATTTTCTATAATCAACGACTGTTGAAATGCATGGATTCTGAAACTGTCTGTCATGTTTAATTGGCCGAAGAGTGACTATGGAATTCCTGTTCTTGTACATGGTTCAATAAGTGTTTCCTTAACTTAGTTTAGTCTTTTATGTTTGTTTTATCATCTATGTTCCACCATCTAAAATTACAGAAAGGAAGAATAGCTTAGGATTTGCTTGGCAGCACCCTATGCTCAATTTTTGTGATTTCTTCATGTTTTCTTCATAAATGGTTATGAATATGCATACTTAAATGATCATGTTTACGCTGTTTCTTTCACATATAAATGTTAGTTTAGGAATTCTTAACTTCTCTTAGATAGCCATTCATTCATTTCTCCTCCCTGTTAGTTGGTGAAAGATTCTCAATTGCCTTTCATTGCTAACTTTCATCCCATCTTTTCAGCAAATTGGTATTGTTTCATGTGTAGCTATCCCGCTCCATAATCCTCTTTTGACCAAGAAAACGCAACAGCAAGCCTTAATCCATGACTCCATGCCCAATGGTTTGAAATGGTCACCCTATCCCTTGCCTCTCTGCTCAAATGCAATTTTCTGCCATTCAAACTCCATCCAAACAAAAAATCAAAACCCCTGAACCCAATAACTAGCCTAAGATCATCATCAACAAAGCTAAATCATTAAGAGAGAGCCCTCTCTGATTGCAGGTGGGCTAGAACCTGCAATCCAAAGATTGGTTTTTGGTTACCTAGGCCGTATCCCTTCAAGAGCTTAGGGACAACCTGAGTGATAACATAATGGCGACTCCACTGGGGAATTCCTCAGATAATCTCACAAAACCAGTCTGAAGCTCCACAGAGGAAGAAACCAAGCTTAAAGAAAAAGTTCGGTCGACCTGTGTTCTTAGAAAATTTCCCAAAAACAAGTTAGAAGTTGGCTCCCAAGAAGCATTCGTGCTACACAAGATCAAATCCAGATCCAAATCCCCCAGTTGTTGTTTAGAATCCCAACATAATCCCTAAGATTCTTCCAAACCAAGAGCAGCAAGAAGATTTGACTGCTTCTAATCCCAAAACAGTTCAACCTAATAGCTTTTCAACCCCTGTTAAAGTTTTGTTCCGTTCAAGCCCTTCTTCCCCATGTTCATCATCCACTTCCCCAACCGTTGTGTCCACACCTTTATCTACTACAAATACTACCACTACCACTCCTAATATCCCAGTCACTCCAGTCGTTCCACTTAACCCTGTTGTTCCCCTTATCCCTGTTAATATGGCTAATAGATATGCGCCCTTACAGCTGCCTGCTAATCCCGGGGCTATGCCTCAGGATTATCAGACAAAAATTACTTATTTTGATGGCACAAATTCCTACACAGCTCTACAGCATACAAAAGAAAATGCAAGATTACTTTGAGAGTTATGAGATTGATGAGGACAGTGTAAGAATGAAGATTTTTGTCCAAAGTTTGATCGATGATGTCAGAACCTGGTTTAGGGCACTTACACCCAATTCCATATTAAACCCAGAAGCCTTATACCATACATTTATCAATAGATGGGAGAAAAAGAAAGATCCCTTACACATACTATCTGATTATGATACTATTAAAAGAGGACCTCAGGAAACGGTTTTGGATTACTGTGCAAGATTTAATAATGTTTACAATGCAATACCACAAAATTTGAGACCTCCACCTGATCTTGCTTTGTATAAATTCCCTGATGGTTTTGATGCTGAAATGGCATATCAGTTAAGGGAAAGAGCCCCTCAAAGCCTTGCAGAGATGCAAGATGTTGCTGTTAGTGTGGAGGCAAATCTAATTGCCAAAATAAACAGAGCCAGAACCGAGAGAAGAACCACCTTCAAGGAAGAATCCTTAGCCTTAGACCAAAAACTGGATGCCATCATCAATGGCATGCATAGGCTAGGAGACAGAGTAGAGAGTGTTGAGAGAAAATCATCATGGGAAGGACAACAGTCCAGCACCATAAGGAACCCGAACTTTAGGAAAAATCAGACCACAAATGCTGGAAGGGCTAGTCCCGACCCTGACATTAGGCCTCCTTTCCAAGAAAACTATGCGGAGGCATCCACATCCAGTGAGCCCACAGATGAGACTCACATGAACTTGATAGATTCGAAAAATGAACAACAAATCTTTCTCACTGAAGAGGACTGAAACTACCCTGATGTAAAACAATTTCAGACCAAATCGGGAGAGTCTGTTAGCGCTTGGAATTCACCTCAGGCTGAGAAAGGCAAATCTTCAAGGCTACATCAAACCATTTCACCTCGTAGCTAGCCCTACGAGGTATGAGAAGGCTCTCTCGGGTCAGATTCGGTAGATCTTTCAATATGATAATCTGACCAATTAGGAAAAAAGATTTTAGGCTAGTAAATTGATCTGAAAGTTTGATTTTGGGGTTTTAATTAAATAATGGGGTTTTTCTGAGCTGAAGGGGCAAGATCACAGTTTGAAACAGAAAAATATAATGAACAACATAGATTATTAACGGAGGCAAGGTAGGCATGAAATTTAGCATTAAATCTGGATTTCAATGGGATGGAAAGACTGGTGAGGAGCTAAGGAGGGCAAACAATAACTCTGAATCCTCCTTAAACAGAAGAAAATATTGAATGTGAGCAAATTTATAGGAGGAGCATATAATACTATGAATTCCTACCTAAACACTTCATTTGCTCCATTAGATATGATCATGAGGTGAATGAAACATGACAGTTTAACAGTTTACATATGAGACAAAGGAAAAACCTATGCTAAATCAACATACCACATGAATCTCAGCAAACAGAGCTGTGAAATTCCATTAAATTCTCTGTCAAAGACTGTACAAGAAAGCTCTGCTACGCTGCAGTAGCTCCCAGCACTCAGAAAAAACTCCCCTCACTCTCTCTAACTCATAATAAATACAATGCTGCCCAAAACAGGGGCGCTGTTTTTTTTTTAACTAACATCACAAAAATATGAAACAAAATACAGCTGGGGGAAAACCAATCAACCCCAAGACCTCTGCGCTATTTCCACTACAATTATTAAATTTAGAAAGGAGAATTACATCATCATAAAATAATGCAGCGTCCCTCTTCCTCTAAATCTGCTCTAAATCTGCTGATGATTGGCCAAAATTGGAGCGCAGATCTATCATTTAAGAGATGAAACCAAATCGCATTTGTGGCTATAATAGATAATCTGGACTTAAGTTCGATTTGCCACGTTACATTTGCCAATACAACGACCTTCAAACTAATAGTCCACCGATTCGGCTTATGGTGACAACTAAACTGAGAGCAGTTTACATGGCTGCATTCAAAAGCTCCACCTTCTAAGCGCCACATCGCCCTCGATCCCACAAAATCTCCAAAGAATCCCAACAATCTTTGGCGGAAATCATGGAGCAAACTCCTGTCTGTCGCAGGCTCCCCATTACTGAAACTCATCATCTGTGCACGTTGATTTAGGAGGCTCTCATGAGGAACTTTAAAAATGACATTATTTTCCATGCATATCCTCTGAAGGAAAGCGTAGATATAATCTATGGCAATTTTCTTCAGCAAGCTAGATTCCCTTCTTGCGCTTACTACAGTATTACCCAGAATATGCACCACACCTGCATCCCTGATTGTTGTGGAGATGCTTCGGAGGTAATTAAATTCTGTGATGATTCTACTGAGACCATGCCTAAAGACATCAGATTCGCATTTTCTGTGTCTAAAGTAGGTGCCTGTTGAGACTCTTCACATAAGCTATAATCCTCTGAACATGTGAAAGTAAATTGTTCAGCAACACCATTGAGAATTCATTCAAATTTCCTGATTTTGTTTGTTGCTTTGCCACATCCATAACTCTGCGCAGTGTTAGCGAATATGCTGCTGTCAGGAAACAATTCGCAATTTGCCAAGCATAACCCACCACATGAAAAGAGAGATCTGTAATTCCTCCACTAATAGCAGGTATCACCATGAAAATGAGAGCAGCCCAAACTTTGTTGTTCTGATGCTTCTTGAAAAGATATATCTCTCCTAGAGCTGTTATGATATTTGTAACATTCTTCAAAATTGTCAACATTGCAATATTTATATATTTCAAACTGAAATTACTCGTAACGAGCATTCCAAAAAATGATATTCACAGGAATCCATACTCGTACAAGGTTCCAAGTGAATGGTTCCGTTGTAATTATTCCAAACAAGGTGAGGGCATACACAACTGCCACATAAGAAATGACCACTGTATCGGTTGGAGTTGAGAGAACTGAGGCTATCCGTAAAGATTTTGTAACATGAGGGCCGCTGTAATCTAGCCACTTTCATCTGCATTGCCACGATGATTCAATGATGATTCAATGATGATTTAAACCGTGTCCAGCTATTGACTATAATCTGTAGCTTTCAATATTTATCCGAAATCTACATTAGGCAAAAACAACCACAAATTTTGACATCTGACATTGAATGGAGTTTTTCCTTCGAAATTCTGCCAATCGTCTTTAAATACGAAATTGTTGATCTTTTTTAATGCGTTGCTCCTGAGAGAAGAAAAGTCGTGACAACTTCATGTTGAGGAAATATTAGGGGAAGAAGAAAAACACAAGATAAAAAAAAACATTGTAGCCATTGACAATTTGCGCCCAAAACGGTCCACAATAGTTGCTGACAATAGAAGCCCAGGAATCTCTGCAAAACTGGAAATAAAAAACATCCCTGTGAAGACTACTCTCATCGTAAGCAATTAAAGACATAGTGTCTGATGTGCAATTCCCACCCCCACCGCTCAATTTGGAAGTAAGCAAGACAAGTCCATAGTAGGAAAATGCATTCGCAAATAATACTATCCATATAAGATGTGTTGACCTGATTAACGATGGGAAAAAGAAAAAATTATAGACCTGCGAGAGTACTCCAGTTTCACTTTTATTTTCCATGTGGCTCTCCTCTAATTTCCCAATATTCAATTTCACCATTCCCACCAGTATCTACTTTTGTTACAAATTGTAGTTCAGATGGTTTTTGCAAATATTTTGTCATTACATCTATATCAACCAAAGCTTCATCTACGTCTTTGATTAGTGTGCAATTGCTTTCAAGCATGTTTTCTTTGCTGAGAGCAGGAGCAGATACCACGCATTCCGCTCTATGCTTGTCATCAGATGGCAGAGTCGTTTTGATACTATATGCGTCACTGACTGCATATGAAATTGAGCATTTAATATTTCTGAATTCCATTTGGAGTCCACTATATCTGCTTTTTGACCATAGACAGTTTCCATCGCTTGTTTTGACTCCGCTCTGGCTTTCTTTGGCGAATTTTCACTGACATCTGCATTCCCCTTTTCCTTGTATATCACAGGAGACCCAGATGGGACATTTCCAGAATAGTCACGACGATCAAGTGGTTCATTATTATATACTGCACTTTGATTAGTAGAAGCAGTTTGCTCAGACATTAACCCCCTCCATTGTCAAAGAAGATCACTTTTCAAGTCATAATATCCCAAAGAAATTATGTTCAGAAAAGAATAGAGCTCTCACAACACTGAAAGAAAGCGAAATGCCTCAGAATAGCAAGTCCTTGGAAAACCAAAATCACGGACCTGAGCTCACTGGAACTCCAATATGTTTGAAATGGAAAGAATGTGCCCTTCATACATCGCAAGGGCTCCAATCACTAAAGAAAAATGCAATGTAAATACTAAATGAAGAATCCAGAATGGCTGTTTAAAGGAACATCGCAGCAGCCTTTTTATCTCGATGTCCAGAACAGCGAATAGCAGAAATTAAAGAAGAAAATGAAGTCTCCAAAGGCTCACATCTCCATAAATGAAGTTGGCAACCAGCATTAATATCAATAAACCTTACGTAACCATTACCAGTGCCAGCAACAAGCTTTTCTTCGGCCTCCATGCAATGCATACAAGTATACAAGCTTCCATGAAATCCAGCAGAGAGTATACCTCCAGATAATGTTCTACTGTTTACTCCACTTACAACTTCATTACCCTCCCTAGACACTGAAGGTATGCTAGAGCCCATAGAAGGAGAAGTAGTTTCTGAAGGTTCAGACAATATGAAAGTCGGTTGCCAGTTGAAGAGCTGAAGAACAAATTACATAATCTGAAAAGCAACATTTAATGATTTCTTCTTCAAAACCCTGTTTTGAAGAAGAATCAATCGCTGACATGAGACGGAGTCTAACAGAGTCTTTTGATTTCAAACAAGGTTATGATTCTGTTGTGTATGAAGTGAACAAACAATATAAGCTAAGAACATGGACCATTGATGTCCCTGCATCTAGCAGAACAAAGGATAGCAAACAGCCCAACAAAATGAAAGACAATGTTGTGATAACAGAACCAGCTGATATTGCTGTCACAAACCCGCATCAGGTAACCATACAGGATATAACAGACATGCAGACTCCTATTGGTCAGCCTCTACCTTCCTCTCCCTCAAAAGAAAATCTGAACAACACTCCAAAAAATCTTCCCAAAACATAAATACCACAAACTGTCATTCATCATTACGCTGACATTCAAAAAGAAAACATAGAGAGTATGCCCGAAAAAGAGAAATCTGCTACTATCAACACTAAGAATCCATTGGAAAAACCATTCAACTTAGAAGCAGAAATTGGAAAACTCAAGATATCCATTCCCCTCTTAGAACTTGCCAAACATGATGTCTATAGACAACAAATTCAAAGGTCACTTCAACTACCAGAGGTCAGGGATGATGTAAATGTTTTAGATGATACCCCTGAGCTACTGTTTGGTCCGAAAGTTAATGGTAAATCAACATATGGACCTGTCCCACCCTTTTATGTCAGTTTTCACATACATGACAAAATCTTGCACAATGCTATGTTTGACTCAGGTGCCTCACATAACCTTATGCCCAAATCCGTAATGGAAAAGTTGAACCTTGATGTCACAAGACCTTATAAAGATTTATACTCCTTTGACTCAAGTCAAGTCAAGTGTTTAGGCTTAATCAAAGACCTTTGTGTGTCTCTAGTCCAATTTCCCAACAAGACAATCCTGATGGACGTAGTAGTTGCTGACATACCCACAAAGTATGGCATGCTCCTATCAAGATCATCGGGCGAAAAACTGCAAGGATCCCTTCAACTTGACCTCTCTTATGCCACTATATTTGTCTTTGGGCAACCAAAGAGACTGTACAGAGAAACACTGATGAAGTATGTGGTAAGCAGTGAGGAAAAGCCCCAAAATTTTCCAATTTACTCAATCCATTCTGACATGGATTCTTTTATTTTATTTAATGATGACACCAATCCTCCAATTGATGAGAAGTCTTCAGCCTTAGAGAAACAAACATGCATCAATAAGGAATCGGTTGCCAATGCCCATGAAATTGTCACAACAGTCGAGGCAACTAGCAAACAAGAAGAACCTCCCAAAACAGAAATTTTGAGTCTACCCAATCCTCAAATAACTGAGACTCTTAATACAAACCTCAAGCAAGAAGTCACATGGTATTTATATTTTCATGGTTCTGTCAATAAGTTAGGAGTGGGGGCAGGAGTATGGATCTACAATACACAAGATAATCACGCAGAAGTCCATGCCTATAGACTAAATTTCAGATGTACAAACAACATGGCAGAGTATGAAGCTCTCCTCTTAGGCCTAAAACTGCTCAAAACCCTAGGAGCTGCAAAAGTTTCCATTCTAGGTGACTCTGATTTGATTATACAACAAATGAAAGGTAACTTTGTTACTAATGATAGTAGAATGAGAGCCTACAGGACTGGTGCCACAAAAGTACTCAATTCTTTCAATGAGTCCAAGCTGGCCAAAATTTCAAGAGACCATAACATTCATGCTCACAGTCTAGCAACTTTTGTTAGCACATGCAAGCTTCCCTTTGAGCCAAATCACCATTTCAGTGCTGAGATAAAACATAGGCCCTTGGTCCCCAACAATGTTAAAGATTGGCAAGTGTTTCAAAATGATGCCCAGATTAACAATTTCCTTACTCTTGAGGGCGAATTTTCGAACACAAACATTGACATGGATGCCATGAACGATTCCCAACAACTAACAGAAGAGAATCAGCAGGCTGTAACAGCTGCAACAGCTAAACAAATCCTTAACCCAACTATTTTTCACAATGCAAACATAGAACAGCTGAAACAAATGTGTTTAGAGCAAACAACCAAAGCAGAGGATGAGTTTATTGATCTAAAGAGTAATTTTCTACCTGCAGGCCTTACTCCATTAGAAGACATGTTCGATGACAATGATGTGCCCAAAAAGCCAAAAATGGAGCCTTTAAATGCTGATATAGAAGAACACAACATAGGGACAGCAGAACAGCCCAAAATGATTAAGTTGTCCAAAAATCTGCCCCCTGATCAAAAACCAAAATATGTGGATTTGTTCAAAGAATTTCAAGATGTATTTGCTTGGAGTTATGAGGACTTGAAGTCCTATGACACCTCAATGATCCAACACACCATTCCCTTAAAACCAAATCAAAAACCGTTAGAACAGAAACTTAGAAGAATCAACCCCATGCTTCTTCCCCTCATTGAAAAAGAAATAAAGAGAATGTTTGAAGCAGGTATCATTGCTTCCATCAGATTCTCTGAATGGGTATCTAATTTAGTTCCCACAAGGAAAAAATCAGGAGAGATCAGACTATGTGTAGACTTGAGAAATTTAAACCAAATCTCTCTAAAGGACCATTATCCTTTGCCCAAAATGGACCATATCTTACAAAGAGTAGTGGGTTCATCTAGAATTTCTTTACTAGATGGATTTTCAGGTTTTAATCAGATACATGTTCACCCAGATGACCAAGACAAGACAGCCTTTACCACACCGTGGGGAACATTTAAGTATGTTAAAATGCCTTTCGGGTTAAAAAACGTTGGTGCTACCTTTCAAAGGGCAATGGATATTGCATTTTCCAAGGAGATACATGATTTCCTTGTT
>APFE031439408.1:0-14323 GCA_000404065.3 Pinus taeda | reverse complement strand
AAGTCACTTGCAAGTTGAACTAGGGGGTAAGACAGTAGAAATTAAAGTCAATTTCATTGATGGAAACCTTGACTACAATATCCTACAGGGCAGGCCCTGGATTTATGGTATGGATGCCATTGTGTCAACAAATTTTAGAAAGATTGCATTTCCCTTCCAAGGTGGAATTACAATCGTTGACCAACTAACTTTTTTCCCCAACAGTTCACAAGCTACTGGAAGCATTCCATTGATCCATAGAAGTTCTTAATTGCTTCAAAATGTCGAAGTAGGTCTCCTAAAATACCCTTCCTTAATGGGTACTTTTTCCCTCCCGCCTCCATGTAATCTAGAGGAAGTGGACACAGTGGAAACCTGTCATATGATATCTTCTACATCATCAAAGATTAAGAAGAACTCTAACCATTTTGATACTATGGGTCACCGAGGACGATTCCTATCTTGTGTCGAACTTGTTACAGAATGAAACAAGGGTTATGAGGATAGTTCTTTTACTGTGTCAACCTCATTAAAAAATGAAACAACTCCCTTTCCAAATCAAGTCATTGATTATGATCTCGTAAAATCCAAGTCGAGTCTTTCAAATATCTCTAAGGTAAACCTTCATTCCAACCACCGTAGTGAGTGCAATGAAGCTTGAGGGGCATGGACCTCGATTTTTGTCATTATGCTGGGGGCATGCGAACTTATATCAATCATAGTTTTTCATTTTAAGCTTGTGTAAACATGAAGCCAAAGATGAGCAATGTTACCGTTCAAGCTCATTAAAAAATAAACCCGCCACTGAGAACATGTTGGCATAAGGTTCATGCTCATTAAAAAATAAACCCGCTTTTCAGTGAATAACTTTTGTGATTGCACTGCTATCAGCCTTTTGAGCCTTGGTCATGTTCTTACCGTCACCTCCACTCTTTTAGCTGATCATACGCCTCCACTTGATTGTTTACCCTTTTGAGGAATAACTGCGGCGAGTGATTATGTTAGCCACCATTTTTACACTGCCATGTTTGAGAAGTTCCAAACTTACCTAGCACTAGTTGCTACTCGAAAACACCACTCGTTCCTCAAAAAATGAGTCTCTTTTAAGCTCTTTTTAGACTCGTAAAATATGAAAAGATTGTTGAGCTACTGGCCTTTCCATCTCGTTAAAGTAAAGGGAAGAACCATCCCTCCTCTACATTTTAATATTTTGGACTTGAGGGATTGTTCCACAAAAATATCGAGCACTTGTCTTTCTTGGCTCATTAAAGCTATCGAAAAGTCATCCATTTCATATTATTTTATACCTTTTCAGACTTAAGGGATTATACAATGAAAAAGGATTGATAGAGTTTCCTTTTCATCCCTTTTCAAACTCTTTAAACATGAAAAGGACCTAGTTATCCTTGTCATTAAACTCGTTAAAACAATAGCGACAAACTTGTCCATTCGGATAAGAGAAAGTTTCACTGTCGCTAGGCTCGCTAAAACATAGTGACAGGTTTTCCTAAAGGGAAAATTATAGAACAAGCATATGTTATCCTCCTCAAGCTTGACAAAAATAAAGAGGTACCGGTCAGAAATGATTGGGAAAAAATGGAAGAAAACTTGAAGAACTTCATTGGTATCAGGTTGCTCTTGAACATGACACTTTCACTCCATCACCATGATTGAGTCAGGTTGGGTTATTATGTTCACCGGTCACATCACCATTGGTCCTCTGTACCATCCAATTTTGGGGTTAATGCTACCAATCCATTTTAGTGTTGCGGATATGTTCAATAGAAGTCACTCAGAGAATCCACCAACCCAGCTAACGCCTCATCCACTGCAATACCTTCACTCTCCATTTTTCATGACCGCCATTCTTGAACCTTGTATTGTCAGATCATTTTCACCTCCACAAAATCATCTGCTTCGTTTTGTGTCATAGATGTGGGATTTATTAAGGCCCTCCTATGACAGGTCACTTCTGTTCGACATCAACTCATTATCCAAGAAGTTGACTTAGGAACAACCCTTTCAGTACTATGAAGCTTGCATGCCTCAATGGCAAGTTTCTCACTTCTGGTGATAGGTTTACATCAATGGCCTTTGACTGAAATATTTTGTGTGGTGTTCGACATTGACTCATATATTCATACCACGTGAATTGTAATGTAGTACCTTGAGGGTCATTATCATTATCGGTGATTCCTTTTGCGCCTGTTAACAATTTACATCATTGGCTGGTAATCACGCAATGTCTTTCCATGTTCGACTTCAGAACATCTTTTCACATGGATCGACTTGTACATCGGGCTGATATTGAACGAGTTTGAAGACCTCGGATCTAGTTTCATCCATCTAGGCTGCGATATATTCAGGAAACTAAAGACATCAAATGTACTCCATAGCTGCACAGATGATCATCCAAGCTAAGGGATGATGGCTCTACAAGAATCACCAGTCTGCAATAGTAGATGATTATCTGTCTTATGTACATGAAAATGAATTTATAAAGCTGAGCATGGGAATGCCTGCCTTAGCTAGATCATGAAAATAATTTGAAGATAACGTATTGTATTGTATCTTATTACAGGTCACCTTCCAGTTTGAAAAACCTTGGATCCTCATGATAAAGCATTTCACCTGACATCAGAAGATTTACGACCTCATGCTTTAGGGGGCAACTGTTATAGACATATTTGGGCACTACAACCCCAATCACATATGTCGATAAACCAAGGGCTCTTAAACCCCTAAAAGTGTTGTTTCATACCCTAAAGGATCAAGGTCAACTGATTACATCATTTCCCAGAAGTTCCACTTGAAAAACTACTCATAACTAGTCAAAATTGACCAATACAGACTGCTCCTTGGTCAAGGTGCGATGCATCTCACCTATTACACATGGGGGGTGCGATGCATCCTGAAAAGGCCTTCTGTAAGGTGCGATGGGCAAGAGTAGATAAATGGTAGAGACAATTTGCTAAGTGGAAACCCAGAGAATCTTATGGAAAATTCTCATATGACACTTGCCTCTCTGAATTTGCCCAGGGATGAGTAAGAGATCATGAAATCTCCAAGTGGAACCAAGAATTATCAGTGAAATGAAACTAATCAAAAACCTAGAAGCTAACTCACCCCTCTGCAAATATCTATATATGGATCCCTCATCACAGAGATCTAGAGGCTGGAATTTTGTAATTTGTAAGGAAGTGTTGTTGGTTTCTCTTTGAGACATTGTATTGTTGGGTGATCCTGCTTTTCATGAGGTGAAGAAGGCTTTCATGCTGGGAGGATGATTCTAGATCAAACAGTTGGGTTGTAATCCTCTCTTCTACTTCTATTATCAATAAATTTATTTGATTTTTCCTCCATATACTTGTGTACTTGTGAATCTTGTATTTGTGTATGCAATTGTATTGTTAATGTACTTCTAATTCTGCATTGTTTATGGTATTATAGATCTGTATGCTTTGATGGTGTTTTATTGGTTTTCCTGTACAAGTGTTCTTTAAAGCGAGACAAGTGAGAAAGGGGTGGCAAGTTCTTTCAAATGAGAGAGGAAACAAGCAAGGAGGCAATCGAAATATTAAGGTTGGTTCTCTTTGCTTCTCTCTTATCTATCATCCATAAAGGAAAATGCAAGTTACTTTGAATTGTTTGTTTCTAAGATAGGTACCCATCTTAATGGGACTAGTAGATCGAATAGACACTATTTTTCACGGAAACACCATGATATCCCACATTCAAGCTTGGAATATGGCATGGGGGTGAATTGTTGAAAGAAAGATTTGGTTCAGCCATGCCTACGGTTGGGTGGTACATGGAAGTCCCGAACTTGGTCTGATTTTCCTATGATTAATAAAAGCTAAGTTATCTTGCTTTTTTACTTGTTAATATGTGGATTTAATTATTGTTATATCATTTCTATTTTCATGGTTTAATGTTGGTTATAAGCATGGTTATATGACTGGTTATTGTCATGGTTATTTAATGTATTTACTTGTAATTGAAAGGATAATGGATGCAAGACCTAATTAATGTCAAAACAGTTAGGGGAAGAGGGTAGTGATCCTTCTTGTCAAGTTCCATATGAGTTACCAATTATTTATGCTTTTACTTATATTTATTTCCTATATATTGCATTGATGCCAAGTGTTTGATAGAATGTTAGTCCTAATTGGGGATGGTCAAACCTAGTCCAGGAGTTAGTTTTTGATTTGTAAATCTTTTTATAATGTAATTTATGGATTTTAAAATATATAGGGGTGTCTGGGCAGTGTCCTTGATTCTAGGCTTGAAAAGTGGCTCAAATCATAGAGTCACAGGCATAGGTTGAGTAGAAAAGTCCCTAGCCAATGGCATGCCCATGTTGTGCATATGTCCAGAGGTCCTCAGACGCACCCTTTCCCATATCAAGGGAGCATCGAGGGGTTTAGTGGTCTATAAGTTTAGTGGGAACCATGGGATGGCTACCTGATTTGTTGGAATGGTTCCTCAGAGTCTTGTTGCTGATGTGGAATGTATGTATGGTGTGTTTCCATCGATTCCACTTCCTTAAGGTCACTTAGGAGGTTGAGTCATATCATGGTAACTTCTCGTCACATGTTTACCTCAATTGACCAGTTATTTGTTAGAAGTGGGAGGAGGACATTATAGAGTGATATCATAGCATGGTTCACCCCTCAATCTAGATGGGTTGTGTGTTGGTCATGCATTCATGTAAGTTGCACATGTGTTAATCATCCTTGTGGTCTATATTCGTGTTGCATATTCATGGTGTTGGTCATATTTGTAGTAATGTTTCCATGTGAAGGAGGATGTTTTTCTTGTGAAGTGTGTCATCATGAGTGTATAGTTGGTTACATGTTGTTTATGCATGTTAGTGTTCACATGTGGTCAAGTTTACAGTGATGTGGTGGTTGTTGTCATGCATGACATCATGGTATGTGTAGTTGATATGGTCATGCATTGATGACTAGAATCTAGCTAGCATGATGTTTATATGGTTACATGCTTATGTGTATATTTATATATGTTGTCATGATTATGTTATACATGTATTACATTGATTTGTTGATACTGAAAATAAGGAATCCTCCCCAAATTATACTAAGGTATGTTGGTTTATTGTGATTTAGTTTAGCTGACATGATATATGTTGCAGGAAGAATATCAAATATGAATAGAAATATGGTAGGCTATAGTTCCTGAGACTCTCCCTATGGTTCAGATGAGCAACGTGGTGTTGGTTACTCTTATGATTTGGCAGAGACACTGAAAATATTAAAGGCATAAATAAGGAATTTCAAGGCACAATGACAAAATCATATAGGCACATGAGAAAAAAGTAGAGATAAATGTGGTGATACTTCAGAGTTTATCAGAATTACAGTGATAAGGAGTAGTTCAGATCAACCATGAATAGAAGGATAGAACTAATGGGGCATATGGTAGTAGGTATCATGGCTAGTACATGTTAGATGGAGAGGACATGATTAGAAATGGCATGTCCTTGGTTTCTCCAAATAGGAGGGGTGATAGACCCAGGTACTATTCTAGTTTTGGTTCAAATAGGAATTATGATAGTCATTGTTATCATCCTTACAAGAGGATTGACAAGGGTTATTTTTTGGATGAGTTTAAGAAAGAAAGGCCACCTACATTTGATGGATAGATGAAGAAATCATAGGACACAGAGGCATGGTTTCTTGTTATGAAGCATTTCTTCAGGTTGCATTATTATTCAAAGAACATGAAAGCAAAGACAACCACTTTCAGTATTAAAGGGAAGGAAAATATTTGGTGGGAGGATGTGAAGAACGTTAAAGGAATTTGGGAATATTACTTGACTTGGAATGAGTTTGAGAGGCTGTTCAAGCAGAAGTATTTGTCATAAAGGTACTATGATGATAGAGCTAAGGAGTTTTATGAGTTGCAGATGGGTTCCATGAGATATGATAAGTATACTAGCAGGTTATTGGAGTTGTTGAGATATGTGCCTTACCTCAAGGAGGAGAAGGAAAACGTTCAAAGATTCATTAGTGAACTTCCAGTAGCATATAGAGACCATATTGAGTTCAATGAGCCTAGATTGTTGGAGTAGGCCATTTGAAAGCTAAAAAATTGTTATGAGTAGCCAAATCACAAAGTTGATCATAAGCATGACTTGAAAAGAGATGAGAAAGTTAAAAGGAAAATGACCATCAAAGAAAGGAAGACCTCAAGATGCAAGTGATAAAGAAGAGGTAGTCCCATACAAGTTCAATATAGCTGAGAAGGGACATGGAGAGCAGTAGACTAGAAGTGATGGTAGAGCACTATTGCAGTGTTGGATATGTGGCAAGGATCATCATAAGAGGAATTTTACACAGTATCAGGGTGGTAGAGCCCAGATCTATAGTGTTCAGGAGGCACATATAGTTTTGGATGTTAGTCATAAAATTCCTCATATTTATTTAGTTGTGGACAATAGGCAGGTGGATCATCAGGCATCTATAATTGAAATGGACGGTAAGATTTGTGATCAAGTTGTTTCTATTTTTATTGATCCTAGATCTAATTATAGTTATATTAATCTCGACTTGGTGGATAAGTGTGGTTTGAGAAAAGAAGTGCATGCATAATATTGGTTGGTGTAGTTGGCTAAAGGTATAAATAAGAGAGTTCAACATCGAGTAAGATCTTGTGCATTTGAATTAAATGGTATGCCTATAAAAAGACATTTTAATGTATTGCCATTGGGACGTATAACATGCTTTTGGGTATGGATTGGCTGTACCTTCATAGGATCAAAGTGGATTGCTTTGACAAGGACATTGAGTGCTTGGATGATAATGGGGAAAATAGAACTTTGCAGGGAAAAAGTAAGCCTACATCAATGAGGATGGTTACCGTTATCCAGGTTAAGCATAGTTGCAGTAAAGGTTGTGTGATGTTTGCAGTGCATATATCTAGTGACAAAGGTAAATATGTTGAGGATGCAGAAATCCTCAAGAGGTACCTGATATTGCAATAATATCAAGATATGGTTCCGACAAATATTCTAGAGTTACCACGTCACAAGGAAGTATATTTCTCTATTGAGTTGGTACCAGGGGTAGCACAAGAATCGAAGGATCCTTACAGTATGAACACTCCATATCTAGTAGAGTTGAAATTACAGTTAAAGGAGATGTTTGATAAAGGATTCACAAGGCCAAGTGTATCACTGTGGGGTGAACTAGTGTTGTTTGAAAAAGAAAGATGATACTCTCAAATTGTGCATTGATTACATGTAGCTAAACGACTGTCGAGGATTGATGATTTTTTTGATCAGTCGAAGGGAGAAACAATGTTCTCTAAGATCGACTTGAGATCAGGATACCATTAGGTATGCATCAAGGAAGAATTTATCTAAGAGACTACGTTTAGGATTAGGTATGGGAATTATGAGTTTGTTGTAGTTCCATTCAATTTGACTAATGCCCCAGCTACATTTATATGTTTGATGAATAGTGTGTTGCATCCTTAATTGGACAAGTTTGTTATTGTATTCATTGATGACATCTTGATATACTCCAAGAATGAGTGAACAACATGCTGGGCATTTAGCAGCAGTGTTGAGATTGCTAAGAGAGTATCAGTTGTAAGCCAAGCTTAACAAGTGCAACTTATTTCATGCATAGGTGCGTTACTCAGGACATGTTGTTTCCAAGGAAGGAAAAGCAGTAGATCCAAAAAAGGTAAGGGCCATGAAGGAGGGGGAAGATCCCAAGAATGTGGTTGAGGTGAGATCATTCATGGGATTGGCAGGTTACTATAGGAGGTTCATCAGGAACTTCTCATGCATTCCATATCCTATGAAATCCTTGTAGAGAAAAGGTAAGAAGTTTGAATGGACAGAATAATATGCATCTAATTTTGAGCAGCCGAAGGAGTTTTTTACCAATGCTACAGTCCTTAAGATTACAGATCCGGATAAGAAGTTTTGTAGTGTGTAAAGATGCATGTAAAATAGGACTTGTTGGAGTACTCATGTAAGAGGGACATGTAGTATGCTATGAGTCCAAGAAGTTTAACAAGCACAAGAAGAACTACCTGATTCATGATCTTGAGTTGGCAACTATTATTCATGCCTTGAAGATGTGGAGGCATTATCTTCTGGGAAGGAGATTTGTTTTGATGAGCGATCATAAGGGGTTGAGGTATTTGTTCGACCAATCAAATCTAAATTCCAGGCAACCTAGATGGTTGGCTACCCTTAGTGATTTTGACTTTGAGATTAGATACATTAAGGGAAAGGAGAACTGGGTTGCAGATGCTCTTAGTAGGAAGGTACAAGTGAATCACATAACATATATGAGCTCTTATGGGACATAGTTACAACATAGGATCATGCAGGCAGGACAATGGGATGATAGGTATATGGATATTATGCACAGGTTACAATAGAGTACAGGTACAGGTACAGGTATAGGTGAATAGGATGCATACTATCATCTCATGACACATGGTATGGTGAGATTCTAGGAGAAGATTTATGTGCTGGATTGCAGTGAGCTCAAGAAGATTATCTTGAGGGATTTTCATCTGAAGCCATATTTGGGTTACCTAGGATATCATAAGACATTAACATTGGTGAAACAATTCTAGTATTGGCCAAGTTTGAAGAAGGAAGTGGCAGAGTTTGTGGCTAGATGTTTGGATTGTCAGTAGGTAAAGGCAGAATGTAAGCATCTAGATGGTCTCCTACAACCTATTTTGATTCCGGAATGGAAATGGGAGTTCATTTCCATGGATTTGATTATAAGTGTTCCAATGAAAATGAGACAACATGGTTCTATTATGGTCATGGTCGACAGGTTGAGCAAGGTAACTCACTTCATTCTAGTGAAGACTACATATTCAACTAGTGAGGTGGAATAGGTTTTCATCAGGGAGATTGTGATATTATATGGTGTTACAAAGAAGATCATGTTGGATAGGGATGCAAACTTCACTTCCAAATTTTGGAAGGAAATATTTGCAGGATTGGGTGCAAAGTTGGCCTTCGTTATAGTGTATCATCTGCAGAAAGATGGACAAAGTAAGAGGGTCAACAAGATCTTGGAGGATATACTAAGAATGTATGTGATGCACCAACAGAGATTATGGGAGGAGTATCTTCCATTGGATGAGTTTGCATACAACAACATTTATCACGAGTCATTGAGGATGAGTCCTTTCGAGGCACTATATGGGTGAAGTTGTAATACTCCCATTAGCTGGAGTGATCCAGTGAACATGGTACTTATTGGACCCGATATGTTGGTAGACATGTAATAAGAAATGCAAGTTATAATGAAGAATCTGAAAGTAGCACAAGATAGACATAAGAGTTATGCAGACCAACATAGGGAATTCAAGGAGTTTCAGGTTGGGAAGAATGTGTATTTTGACATCAAGCCTAAGAACAGTTCTTTGAGGATTGGATCATGTGCCAAGTTGGCACAATGGTATCACGGGCCTCTTGAGATCCTAGAGAGGATTGGACCAGTAGTCTATTAACTTGCATTGCCTCCAATAGTGAAATTCCATGATGTTTTCCATGTTTCATTGCTTAAGAGGTATATAAAGGATGTTGATCATACTATTGATTGGTCTATATTACAGTTGGAGCAAGAAGGAGAATTCCAACTGGAGACTCAATGCATATTGTAGCAGAATAAACTCATGCTTTGGAATAGAGCCATAGAGCAAGTTAAAGTGACGTGGAAGCACTTTGGGCCCGAAGAAACTACATGGGATATGGAAGATCATATGTGGACCATATATCCTTCTTTGTTTGTCGGTAGAGGCAAAGCAATTTTGGTTTGATGTTTGGTATATGTTTGGCATATGTTATACTAATGTGTTGATATATGTACATGTATATGGATGTAAATACATCCATGAGCTAAGTTATAAAGCTATAATAAGCAGTATGGTTGTTATCTTGTCATGTTGTCATGATGTTTTTATTTGAGTAGGTCATTAATTTTAAATACTGCAATGAGCTAAGTTATAAAGCTCCATGGGCAGTATGCTTGATTTTCATCATTTTTTCTAATGCCTTGGTGTGGTTTAACACAGAGGACAATGTTCCCCAAGGAGGAGGGTTCTATAACAACTCCTGGTTAAACTTTCATGTAATAAAAGTTAATAATTATTCCAAGATGAATGTTGGGCAAAGATATCCTAGTGGGCATCACTAGATGTGTTTGTGGCTAAGGAAATTGACAAAGGAAATGGCCAAGGCACTAAAAAGGAAACAAAGTATTGTTGGCACATTCATATATGAAAATAAGGGAAAATAGGAGAAAAGGAAAGTGAAAGGTCACATGTTGCATGTAAGGAGGAAATTGAAGGAAAATAATGGGAAATGAAGAAAATAGAGGCCTAATTGATAAAAAGGCTTATGAGGAACTGTTTGTAACCTTTTGTCAGTTTAGTTTTGGAGCTCTCTCATTATTCTCTCTCTCACAGGCTCTTGGACACTTAGATTTTTATTGGAATGCTCTAGATTTCGAGCAAGGAAGGTAAAAAAAGAAAAAGAAAGGAAGGGAATCAAAGATTAAGCAAGGAATGCTAGGATCAAGTAGCTTCAGCGGGAATACTTGAAGCTAACATAATGCATGTGTGATTTCCTAGTTGGTTTTGACATGCATGGATTTGCATCTTGGTATATGGTTCTCTTGCTGTCAGTTTCATGGTTTTGCCGAGTTATGACATTGGTTTTCAGCCTAGCCTTTCCTTTTTCTGGGTAGCCACGGTGTAATGGGATTTTTTTCTTAGTTTTGAGCTTTGGAATTGCCAGGTGGTTTTGGGATTTGGGATAGAGGTAGTCTCAGGAAAATCCCAAAGGCCTAGGAATCCCTTGATCAGTTTTGATGGGATACATGGTAAAGACTGAGGGTTGAGTCTCGGTTTAGGGCCTAGTGATCCAATGTGGATTGTGTAAAGCTTGAGAGACTAGTGTCTTGGTTTAGGGCCTAGTGATCCGATGTGGATTGCGGTAAATCCTGAGAGACAAGGAGATGAAAAATTCCTTAAGGACAATGATGGAGTATGGAGGCATTCCAAGCTCAATTTTTTTTTGTGATCTCGATGTTGGTTTTAGTGAGATCATAGTTTGGTGAGGGTGGAGGTGGTTTAACCTTTAGATTCCCTTGCTATTTTTTGGATTGGTTTATCCATGAGATCCCACATTCATGCTTGGAATATGGCATGCATGTGACTGGATGAAAGAAATATTTGGTTCAGCCATGTCTACGGTCGGGTCATACGTGGAAGTCCCAAACCTATTCGTCTTTGCCTATGATTAATAAAAACTTAGTTCTCTTGCTTTTGTACTTGTTAATATGCAGCTTTAATGGATGTTATCTCATTGTCATTTTCATGGTTTAATGTTGGTTATATCCATGGTTATATGAATGGCTATTGTCATGTTTATTTCATGTATTTACTTGTAACTGAAAGGATAATGGATGCAAGGCCTAACTGATGTCAAAAAAATTAAGGGAAGATGGTGACAATCCTTCTTGTTAAGTTACATATGAGCTATCAATAATTTATGTTCTGTCTTGTATTCATTTCATGTAGATTACATTGATTCCAAGTGTTTGAAAAAATGTCAGTCCCAGTTGGGGATGGTTAGGTCTAGTACTCAAGCCAATTTTTGATTTTGAAGACTTTTCATAATGTAATTTATGGATTTTGAAAGCTACCGGGGTTTCTAGGCTTGAAAATTGGCACAAATCACAAGTATGAGTAGAAAAGTCCCTGGATGCTAGCATACCAAAGTTGTGCATGCATCTAGAGGTCCTCAAATGCACCGTTGTCCATATCAAGGGAGCGTCTAAGGGTTTAGTGGTCTAAACATTTAGTGGGACCCAGAGGCTGGCTATCTGAGTAGTTGGGATGGTCCCTATGAGTCTCTTTGCTAATGTGGAAGGTCTGTATGGTGTGTTTCCATTGATTCCACTTCCTTAAGGTCACTAAGGAGGTTGAATCATATCATGTTAACTTCTCATCACATGTTTAACCCAATTGGCTGGTTACTTGGGTAGATGTGGGAGTAGGGCATTACAGAGTGGTATTAGAGCATGGTTCACCCTTATGACTTTATGGGATGTGTGTTTCTCATGCATTCATGTCATTTTCACATGTGTAATTCATCCTTGTGGTCTATATGCTTGTTGCATATGCATAGTGTTGGTTATGGTTGTAGTGATGTTGCCATGTGAAGGAGGATGTTGTTGTTATGAAGTGTGTCATCATGAGTGTATGATTGGTTACATGTTTTTTATGCACGTTAGTGTTCACATGTGGTCATGTGTACAATGATGTGGTGTTTTTTGTCATGCATGAGGTAATATGGTATGTGTAGTTGATATGGTAATGCATTCATGACTGGACTCTAGCTAGCATGATCGTTATATGGTTACATTCGTATGTGTTATATTTCTATATGCTGTCATGATTATGTGTTGGTTTATTATAAATTTGGTATAGTTGACATGATATACCTTGCAAGAATAATATCAAAGATGACAAGAAAGATGGTAGAATACAGTTATTGAGACTCTCCCTATGGATCATATAAGTAACACGGTGTTAGGAACTCTTCTAATTTCAGAAAGACACTAAGAAGATTAAAGTCAGAAATAAGGAGTTGTTGTTGGGTTGTGTTATATTATTTCCACGACTAACCTACACAGTGAACCAGGGGGTTAGAGGGGGGGTGGAGCCCCCCCTTCATTGCATCGATTGCGCAGCGGGGGGGTCACAGGGGGGGCAGTAGCCCCCCCTGTCTGGGGGGTTTGAGGGGGGCAGGTAGCTCCCCTCTATGGGGTTCAGGGCAGTGCCCCAAGAAATTTTTTTTTGGACCCTATATTAGGTTGGGTGAACCTACCTATGCTTTTCGGTCCATGGTTTTGGACGCGATGGTTTTTGGTCCATGGTATTGGATGCTTCAACATGTATAAATATGTATTGTAACATTGAAAGGAACATAATGAAAAATTAAGTTGGTAGTCTCGGTTTTGGGATCCAGTGGGAAATCTCTATGTATATGTGTTTTATGTGTTATGCTCTCGCATTGTTTATTTTCTTTGTTTTAGAATTTGTATGCAGGTAATTTCTGTATGGCTTAAAACCTACATTTGGTATTAGAGCTGTTTTGGCTTCAAGGGGACGCCTTTGTTGCTGAGGGGTTTCACTCGGGCCTGTGGTAGACCCTGTTCATTGGGAGATCTGCGAGATCGATTCTGGTGGTGAAAGAAGATGGCGAGCAGCGGAAAGGTAGAGAATGAGAAGTTCAATGGTCAGAGTTTTGAGTTGTGGAAACTCAAGATGGAGGATCTGTTGGTGGATAAAGATCAGTGGATCACGGTAGATCCAGGTACTAAACCAACGGGAGTGACCGATGAAGAATGGAAGAAGTTAGATTGGAAGGCAAAGAGCACAATACGATTGTGTGTCTCAGATTCAGTATTGCTGAATGTATAAGGGGAAGCTATGGTGAAGGTTCTGTGGGACAAGTTAGGGACTTTGTACCAATCTAAGTCTCTAGTGAATAAACTGTTCCTGCGGAAAAAACTGTATAACCTAAGGATGAAAGATGGAGACTCGGTGATAGAGCATCTGAATGCGTTTAATAATATGGTAAGTTAGTTATCATTTGTTGATATTAAAATTTCAGATGAAGATAAGTGCATCAGTTTGTTGTGTTCTCTACCAGATTCGTGGGATAGTTTGGTTATTGCAATAGTTAGCAATGCAGTTGCTTTGCAGTTTCATGAAATAGTCTCAGCCTTGCTGACGGAGGAGATGAGATGGAAAAATATGGACAGCCAGAATGGTGATGCCTTGCCTGTACGAGGACGATCCCAGAACAGAAAAAAAAAAAGAAGTCATCGAGTGGGAGATCTAAATCTAGAGGGAGATCTAAATCTCCAGGAAAACCTATAAAGGTGGTGTGCTGAAAATGCGGAAAGGAAGGGCACTTCAGAAGGGAGTGTAAATCGAAAGCTTCTGATAAAGGAAAGGGATCTGATGATGCTCCTTCTGCAGAAAACCACCTCAGATGAAGGCGGGGATGTGTACTTGGCTTCTTCAAGTACACATGTAGATCATGAGGCATGGTTGATTGACTCAGGTGCATCCTTTCACTTCACTCCCCATAGAGAGTGGTTCTGTGAGTATGAGAAATACGATGGTCGTGATGTCTTCTTAGGAGATGATAGGAAGGCTAGAATCATTGGTCGCGGAAAAGTAAAGTTGAAGTTGCAAGGTGGAAGGGTTAGAACCCTTCTGGGTGTTCTGCATATTCCTGCATTGGCCAGAAATCTGATTT
>APFE031439403.1:0-20296 GCA_000404065.3 Pinus taeda | reverse complement strand
CTTCATGATCATTCACCCAAGTATGTTGCGAGTTAGTTCTCATGTTCATTTTGGTTTTCAACTGATAGATTGCTTGCCATGAGTGTTTGCATGTCTCTAGGTATCACAGGTGTTCATCTGCCTCTCAGTAGTACATGTACAATGGTTTCCAGGAGAGTAAAGATGAAGACACCGTTCATAACACACTTGGGGATGCAGTCGATCAAGTGTATATGAACTTGCTTACCCATGAAGACATTAAGTTCTTCATAGACAAGGACATCAAGATATGAAAACGACAACATCAGAAAAGAAACATCATGAAAAATAGCTTAATATAGCATACCAAATGCAACGAATGCAAGAGGAGGGTTGTTGAAAACACGGAGGTGGAACAAGGTTGCAAGCTCAAGAAGATCCATTGATGATGAAAGCAACTTTGGGGACTCCGGCTATGAGTTGAAGGCGCAACATGAATATTTTGCAAAGATGGAGAATGGAACAAAGAAGGAGTTGCATGTGCTATAGCATCAACTCAAGAAGAACATGAAGCTGCACAGATAGATGAATGAGTTGTAGTAGGAACAAGAACAACAATGAGCGCAACATGCACTCATGGATTAAACTGTGCCCATACAAGTTAAGGATCCATCGTAGTAGCTGACACAGAGCAGACATGGTGAGCAGTGTTGTTGATCGCATGCAAGGGATTCAACAGTATGCATGTCGTTGAGCGCACGCATGCAATCCAACCCATTCAACACACTCACCAAGGGGAAGGCAAGAAGTAAGTCTAATTGGAGCTGAACATGTACTTCAGTAAGTTGACATGCATGACCACCAACACACACTTGAAGATCAACATGGACCCTATGCATCAGTGTATTTCCAGTTCAACTGTACCCAAGAAGACCATGTGCATGTTGGTAGATGAATTGGATGAAGTGGCCGAACCAATGCATCGGTTGCAATGGAGGAGAGAATTCACTTCAACAAGATGACCATGAGGTGCATGCACACCATCATGGATGACCAAGCTTGGCATCAACTCACCACATTCACCATCACAAGCATGTCAAAAAGTTGGTCTCATCACAACGGACCGAGTGCGAGTGATGTCTTTCAAGGCTTGATCAAGAGATGTTGTCTCACATGAGTACATGTGCATTGTAATATTGAGTCATGTCAAGTGTAAGTCAAGTGTCAATGGTTGGATGTAATAGTCATTGAGTAGGTGAAGAGTCATGAGGGTAGCTGAACTGTCACAAAGGGGAATGTCAAGGGTCACCCCAACCTTTGCTATAAGCAGTTCCTCATAACTCATTTTAGAGGCTTTTTGGTCAACCAAGCTTCTGATAAGACTATCTTGGATAAATCTTAGAAAGTATTGTAACGTGCCTTGGCTTCTCCACTGCATGGAGCTAGTTCTCTCTTTGGAGGAGCAGGTGGATGTGGTTGTAATGTTCCACTGTTGGGGCTAGCAGGTTTACATGGTGTATTGTATGATTGTGACTTACACTTCTTTATATAATAAGAGCCAACACATTTTCATGCATATGTTTTTATTTTAGTTGGACTGCTCTGGTTTCCTTAATGATATATGTTGTTTAACTTACGTACTTGTGTATGAACTGATTTGTATGAAATTATATGAATCTTATTGTTAATGTGTTGCATATGTTGTTAATGTTGTCACCATCTGTGTCGACTACTCTACCTGACATCAGACAGACCTTTCACATGAACCTTGCTGTAACAACCACCGCACTCATCTTAGACTGATCTGTGAGTGTTGTACGTGTTGTCTTACCTTCTATGATGTGACTTTCGCATCTGAGTGGACTGATCCACTGGAAGTTGTGCATGTCCTTTTGTGTTGTGTGTTCCTAGTAGATTTGGGACTGATCCCTTTCAACCTGGAACTCACCTTCACCTTATTCTCCCTTCGAAGTGTTAGAACCTCTCATATACCTTCCTTGACTCACTACATCAGTCACACCCTTGCTACTGACAGAGTTATCTTACTTGCTTTTGTGCGACATCACTGTCAAGGCATTACCTTACAACCCAATGCTGGGACTCCTACACCAAACGGTCTAAGATCTAATTGGGACTTCTTATCGAGGAGATCCCTTTGACATGTTGGCGGGTCCAACATTGTCAACAACTCCTAAACAAGTTTGAGATATATGCCATCCATCTATGATGATATCTATGATATCTATGAATATAGGGAAGAGTACAAGAAAATGAATGCAAAAATTTTGCAACAATTTGCTAAGGATGTTTGTAGAAAGTTGCATGGAGGGCATATTTGTTTGTCAGAACATGATGATAGAACATGTTCTCAAGTTGCAAGTGCTATGTTTGATAGAGAGTTGAACATCAAAGAACAAGCTAACTCAAATAAGGAAAGTAATCATTTTGTTAGAGAAGTGTCATTAGATGGGGGTGCACAAAAAATACCATATTTTCAAGAATATTTTGGAGAAAATAGAGGATTTAAGGGTATAGCGCAAAGTCACATTCCTTTTTTCCATGGAAATAAGGTTCTTTTTGGACATTAATTCCATTTCCCCTGTACGAGAACTTTGTTAATGATGATAAATTATTTGAAAATCAAGCATTTGAAAAAGTAGTTAATAAGCGCCAACAAGGCATTGAACAAAATCGAATGAAAGGTTCTAAAATTACAGAGGAAGAAATTGATAAGGAAGGGGAATCTATGCAGATATTTGATCATCAAGGAAGTCCAGAGCAAGAGAAAGTGGATAGATCCGCATCACTTCAAATTGGAGAGAATATTTTGAATGTTTCACAAGAAAGGTTTGACACGGGGAGGATCGTGAACTCAATAGGATCTCAAACCAAGAGGATGGACATGGAAAATTCATTTTCACTGGGGCCATATTTTAATGCTCCTGCTAGAAAGGAAATGCAACCCTCAGGCTTGAATTTAGTACAACTAAAATGCTTTAAACACACTTTTGAGTCTTTTGACATTTGGGCTTCATTCATGTAGTTTTAACTTTTAAGTTTTTGGCATGAACAAAATTAGAGTTTGATAACCACCTTTTCTTACAACCTAAATTTTCCAAATTTGAGTTTTGATAAATTAATAATGCGATCCTTGAATGGTTTATTTGAAGAAAATTTTCAAACTTCAAGTATACATTACATTAAGAAATAAAAGAATCCTAAGTTAATAAGGAATCCCATTGCATGGGAGCATTGATGAAAATGACATTTGTGAAAAATATTGGAAATAGGAAACAAGAGTGGAAGGAAAAGAGCAGGAATGTCAGGATTGACATTATCATATCCAAATACCTTCATTTTGACCTCTAAATGATGATCTTCTAATGACCAAGCTTGTATGTTAAGCTACGATCAGATAAGAGTGATAAGCACATCTAACATATGCTGATATGTTGAAACTCTATTGGCCAAAATAGCTAAGAAAAACTTAGGCTTTTCCCACTAAGCAAGGAATGTAAAGAGGTAAAAACACATACTTAAATGTTTTTAAACATCTAAAATGGAAATCTTAATTTCACAATGAGATCTGGAATATTTGAGAACAACGAAGAATAATACTTGTGGAAAATCCTCAAAGAGAACCTTTATTGATATCAAATAATGTTTTAGATGGTAAATAATTTGCCCTAGGTCCAATATGTAATGCTAAATCATATTAAAACCCAGATAAATCCCATGCCATGTCTCTTGAGGCATGTAATAGCTCATATTTAAGCAGATGCCAAGATAAAAGGGACTGCTCATATGTGGGGAATTTAATAATGTTGATAATAAAATGTTTCGAAGCAAGGTGATATCATCATATCTGTAGGATGAAAAATGGTGGTAAAAATGAGAATAAAAGTTCTATGTTTATGCATTGATCATTGTCCTAGCCCCCATGGGTATATTTTAGGGCAAGAACTCGTTCAAAGTTCTTTTTTCATTTTCAAATAGTGGAAACACATTTTACTGATGAGTTATCTTGTGAGCTCTATTTTGGTGTTCATCCCATCGCTGTGGATGATCTCTTCCAGCTATGTCTGGGAGCTTTAGAGATTGGGTTCGTGGGGGAGAAAGCCAATGTTGGACATAATAAATTGATACATAAAGAAACACAAAAGGATATTTTCTACAATTGGTGAACAATTACTTTTCCAAACATGTATGATATCTCTTCCTTATTGGCAACAATTATTAGATGTTTATTTGCTGATGGTCCAACAAAGACTCCAAAATTATCCCATGAATTCATTGAGGGTACACAACACTATGTTGACAATATTTCTAAAGGTACTGGAGAAATTATAAATGTGAAAAGATCAAGGCTCTCCTCATTGAACACAAATATTTCTATGTGTAGGTTATTAAGAGATGGAAACTCTTTTGACAAAAACATATTATCTGTTATTTAGCTAAGTCACATGAAAAAGGTATGAGTATACAAAACACGGCACGGTGAACCCAAAAAACATTGTAATGTACTCTCCAAATTGAGGGATTATGGAGGACGTAATAGCCTATCAAATTTCATTCAATCACACTCTATGGTTTTTTTTGTTTTTTTCTCTTCATCAATTATGAGGTTGGGTTGAGAAAATTTGATGTACACACAAATTCCCAAACATATATTTATTAATATTTTTGCTAGGGGTGTGATAAAGTTTGGTGAAACCTAGTGTCTACTACTGCAACAAGTCAAGGTGTTTCTGCCATCGAACATACTTAAAAGGCAGTGAAGGTAATGTGTTTGGGAGGCTTGGATTGAGTCCATTGGATTTTGCATTTTGATTATACTTGGGGAATTGCGAATGGATGCCTAGAATGAGGAGGCTGTGAAGTTCTTAAATGTACAAGAAGAGGGGGAAAATGGTCAGGGCAGATGGGAAGAAGAGATCTATGGAGAAGAAGGGGGATTCATCTGTTAAAAGGAGCAACTGGTTTGAGTCCACACTTTCATCATTCAAGGAGGACAATTTCTTCATATCAAATCTAAAGGAATTAGAGAAGAAGACCATGCAAGACTTAAAATTGAGGATTGAGGCTGCCATTAAATCGAATGAGTTCCTTTTGTAAGGACTTGGTGCTAATGGTGATCATAATGCAAGAACAATAGGCAATAATGGAGTGAAGGATGACAGACCCACCTAGACAAACCCTCATCAGAATAACAACGGGAACAAGAAATTTGACCAGAATGTCAGCAGGAATGAAAAACCTGTTGTAGAGGTCTTGCAGAGCTGCAATGAAAATGTTAATATTTGGGGAATTCCATTACTTCACACAAAGTGGGAGGACTGATGTTATACTTCTAAAATCTCTCCGTGCAAGAGATTTTAGGGTGAATGATGCATTCATCATGTTGCAGAATAGTGTGGCATGGAGGAAGGAATTTGGAGTTGACAATATATCTGAAGAGGATCTGAAATTTGATGAGAATCTGAATTCAATGGCCTTCATGCAGTGTTATGATAAAGTGGGCCATCCTGTGTGCTACAATGCTTATGGGATTTTTTGAGACAAGGAGCTCTACTAGAAGATCTTTCCAAAGGTTTTGTGTGGGTGTGAAGATGTTATAGATGACATTTTCCTTGATTTGTCTTGCTAGGTTTGGTAAAGTGGATGGGGATACTATAACAAGCCTTCCTCATGGGAAGAGTAGAGATATTCATTCCCACCAGATGGAAGTAAGTATATCCTAGTTTGTCCAGTGTAGGCTATTCTGTTGGGGTCAAAAGAGTTTGTTCTAATTGGTCCAGGTGGATGAATTACTGAAACAATTTCATGGGAAAAGAGTACGTAGGATATAAAACACTTTGATGTTCACCCTACTTTGTACTCCTTCTAGGATAGTGGTCTTATTATTGTATTAGAGGTTGGTTTATGACCCAGATAAAATTCCAGTGGTTTTGTGCAGGTGTGAAGATGTTATAGATGGTGTTTTCCTTGATTTGTCTTGCCAGGTTTAGAAGTTTCTAGCCCATAGAATCACTGTGGTCCAAATTCTAGATAAGGGCACAACCTAGTTCAATTATGTGCATGATGCTTGTGAATTATAGTGAAAAATATTCGTCAATACCCAAGATTTAGTGGAGTCACAGGGTCCAATTCAATATAGAGGATTTATGGAGAATCTGTTATCAGAATTACAATAATATACCCTTCAAAGGACAAGTATAACACACAAGAAAATCACTGTGGTTTTTTTCTTCTAACATTGTGGAAATATCCAATACAGGCTTGAGCAGATGCAGCAGAAAGTCTGGGCACGGGCAGAGTAGTAGGGGATGCAACATAATGGATGAAAATTCAAATGGAGTTGGTGCGGTTGATGCATTAGTGGAGTTAGCACGGTGGGTTGGTGAAGTTAATGCAGATATATGGCATGCGAGGTGTTTAAGACAAAGGTAATAGAGGAGTGTTTCAGCAAGGTGACAGAGACGGAGGTGACAAAGAAGTGGAGGGGTGTATGGCCAGAATAATGCACTTTTTGGATGACTAGAATCTCCAGAAAGTCGCATTATAGACTAATCCTTTATAAAAAACATCAGATAAAATTCGTACTTTAGAAATGGAAAGGGCTATATGGAATGATATTTAAAGGAAGGTATTTTCCAAGGCAAGGATAAGATTGAAGGAAGGTGGAAAATTTTGGAAATTAAGAAAAAATGTAACTTTTAAAGGTTTCAGAAAAAGTTACAACACCGCTAATCCTCAGTCGCAAATGAGGATGGATGAACAGAGCTTCACAAAAATTGTGCCCAAAAATAGAAACAATCAAAGGACCTAAGGGAAACATTCCTCAACATCCCAAATTAACAAGAGGAATAGGATAAGGAAGAAACCATAAATGATGAAGGTGCCACATATCAACTGTTGCTCATCCACCAAACTCAAGAACAAGAAGCCAACCCCAACACAAACTTAGATGTTGTTGGGAAAGGAACTATTGATGTAGAAATGGAGAAAGAGGACAACAGTGACACAAAAAAGGAAGAGGAGATATAAGAGGTCCTAGGGGGTATGGATCTCAACACAATTGCAGAAGTTCGGGACAAGCGAGGTCTAACAAATATCCCAAAGGAGTATATTTAGAAAATAAAGGGAGCATACCTCTACCAGGAAGAACTCAAGTTGGCTACAACAAAAAGGAAATATGGAGAGCACAAAAACACATGTATAAAGGCTCATGTCTCATCTGACCAATACAATCCCAAAGGAGCGGGAAGGAAAAGAGATCGAAAATCAACCAGTCAACTACTGCAAGATCTCAGAGCAAGACTGATAAACAAGGGAAAGGTAAGAGCCCTAACCCTAACTCCAAATATTTCTCAATGAATTTGATCTCATGGAACTTAAGAGTATAAATGGACCAACAAAAAGAAGGTTGCTAAAGTAGAAAATAATAGCAAGTAAACTAGAGATTGTGCCCATTCAGGAAACTAAAATAGGAATAGAGGATATACCTGCTCTTCAAAATTAGTGTTGCAAGGGCTACAACTACATAACAAACACTTCCAAAGGTATGGTAGGAATACAGTTAATAATCTTGAATGAAAATTTATTTGAGCTTAAAACATCCATAGATACCTAAAACTCAATCACAACAGTGCTTCAACTAATTGGAGCACTTGAAATTTTATGTGTTACAAATGTTTATGGACCACAAAGAGTAGCTGATAGAATCCACATGATGAACACCCTAAGAAGAATCAATGAAGAGTTGACTTACCCACATAAAATCATAGGTGGAGATTTCAATATGATAATCAACCTTTATGAGAGAAAAGGTGGTCTCAAAAGATTGAATAGGGACGTAGAGGATTTCAGGGAGGCCTTGGAATGGATGGAAATGGTGGACGTGCATACAAATAATAACATATACACCTAGAAAAACAAAATAGGTGGGGAAAGATAAATTTCTTCACGTCTTGACAGATTCCTAATTTCAGAATCCATTCTCCTAGCAACCCCAGAAATAGATGGAAAAATCCTACCTCATGTTGGTTTTGACTACTGGCATGTTGCCTTGAATATCCACCTCTTAAGAGCACCCAAGAATAGACCCTTCGGATTTGAAGCTTTTTCGATGGACAACTGAGACTTCCAAGCCAACTTGAAGGATTGGCTGAATGAAATTCTACCCCAAAGAGGATCCCAAATGTTTTGATTTCAACATAAATTAAAGCACATAAAAAATAGAAACAAACAATGGAACAAATAAATATTTGGGAACATTCTTAAGGACAATAAATATATGGAGAAGAAGATGGAGGAACTTCAAAATTTTTTTATTCAAAATGGAATCTTAGATAAAATGAAGCAAGAGGAAAAAAAACTGCAATGAAGATGTGAGGAAAGAGCTAAGAAAGAAGAGAAGTTGTGGCAACAAAATCCAGAATTCAATGGTTAAAATGAGAGAAGCAAAACACCAAGTTCTTCCACAGATCCATGATCCAACATAGGGAAACAAATAGGATTCTATATCGTGGAAGAGAAGATGGATAAATGGTATGCTCTTAGGAGGAAATATCTGAGGAATTGAACACCTTCTATGAAAGCATCCTTGAGGATCCCAACCTAGATAAGTCCCAAGCCATTAGGGAGATAGTTAACAATATTCCTATAATTTTGAATCAAGAACATAATATCATGCTTCTCAAAGTAATCACCATGAAAGAAGTCCAATAAGTTTTAATGTTAATTCCATTAGGAAAATTCCCCAGACCAGATGGCTTCACCACCAAAATTTTCAAAGCCCGTTGTTAAATTATCAAAGATGCAGTCCATGTCTTTATGGAAGACTCAAGAAGGGAAAAAATAATGGTGGGAGACTTTAATGCAACCTTCTTAACTCTAATTACTAAGGAAGAGGATGGTGACACCACATATAGATTTCGTCCCATTTCTCTCTGCAACGTGATCTACAATATCATCTCTAAGGTTTTAGCCAATAGGCTCAAACCATTGCTAACACTTCTAGTTTACCCCAACCAATCAGGATATATGGAAGGGAGATAGGTTATGGACAACATCATACTATCCCATGAGACTATACACTTGATTCAAACTTCTAAGCAGTCTGGGATGTTAATTTAGCTCGGTATGTGAAAAGCTTTTAACAAATTAAGCTTGCAGTACATGAGGGAAGTTCTCAAAGCTTTCGACTTCCATAAGGATTGCATTGAATGGAGCATGGCCCTAGTTTCGGGAGCCTTATTCTCTATTCTCCTTAATGGCACCCCCATCTAGCCATTTTTTCCTACCCAAGGAATCAGGCAGGGAGACTCCCTTTCCCCTTTCCTCTTCATTATCATGGAGGAGGGTCTTGGAAGAAAAATTAAGGCAGCCCAAACCAATATCTAGTTGACGGATTAAAAATTTATGTCAATCCGTTTGCTTCCACTAATCTGTAGTTGTGGATGACACCATACTCATGGGAAACACACCTGCGATGGAGGCTATCCTTCAAGCACATTCTGGACCCATCCTATGAAGCTTAGGAAGAAACTGTCAATTTTCATAAATCAAAAATCTTTTTCTTCAACAACCCTCCCTCTATTCAATGAAATATCATCATAATCCATGGCTTTCAGAATTTCCCCCTTCCTTGAAAACACTTGGGTGTCCTTCTCACTGATAGGACCCTTAGGAAGACAAACTGTGAATATATTGTAAACCGACTTCAAAACAAACTCGACAATTAGACCTTCAGGTCCCTCAACCTAGCCGGTAATCTTATTCTAGTCAAATTAGTGTTACACATTATGCCATTGTATCTCTTCTTAGCCCTAGCCGCTCCCAAATCTATCTTGAACTTTTCTTGTAACATTCAAATAAATTTCCTTTGGACAGGTTTCAGGTAGAAAAGTAAATGGGCCCTTATTGGGTGGGAAAAACCCCGCAAGACAAAACATGCTAGAGGACTTGGGTTGAGAGACCCGAAAATCATGGGAAAAGCCTTAGGCGCAAAAACTTGATGGAACCCCTTGGGCACAACTATGGAAAGCAAATTATGCTCCTAACCATCTTCAAAAGGAGCTCATTTGACTATCAAGACAAGTCATATCAACCATATGGAACCAGGCTTGGAAGAACAAATGGATAATATAGCAACATAGTTTTTGGGAGGTCTGTAATGGAGAAACCACTCTCTTCTGGGAGGATGCGTGGCAACAACTCCTGAATCTAAATGAAGAAAACCATGCTCCCTTGCAAAGGCTAATGTATGGTAAAGGGAAAAATTTGGTGGCTCATTATTGGAAACCAACCCCTCAGGGAAGCAGATGGTGAGAATGGCTTGGCAGGTAGGACTGGAAGCCACTTCCAGATAATTTTGATTGGGACACTTTCGAGGAACTTCTTCAAGAGCTCCAGATCTAGGTGGATCCAGAAGATAACAAATTAAGGTGGGGAAAAAAAACTCAGGAGGTGTCTTTAGTCTCAAGGAAGCCTATGGTTATTTTTCCAACCATAAACAAATGCAATAAAGTTAAAGTTGGATTTATCTATGGGCTAAACAATAGTGGCCAAAGATAACTCTCTTTATCTGGATGGTTCTCCATGGTAAAACCCTAACATAGGATAACCTGAGTTTTTTTGGGCCCATCTCTATGATGTCTTTGTGAGAATCAAGAGGAATCCATTATTCACCTCCTAAACTCCTATGTCTACGTTTCTTCTCTCTATGAGTGGGGAGGTAAAGCTTTCAGGATGATTGATAGGAACAAAGCATCAGTTCAAGACATATTATATAATTAACAACCTCATATCATTTCCCACCCACTATTCAACAAATCATGGAACCTATTTCTAGGGGCCCTTTGGTGGGTAGCATGGAAAGAAAGGAACACAAGATTTTCAAAAATATATAGAAAAAATGGGAGATTAACCAAAGTTAAGAAGATAATTCAGGAATTGGTCTCTATATCCAGTCTTATTCCAATGCAAGGCCCTCCACGTGATCCAGCCCTTTGTATTCTTCAACTCCTAGACTTGGAAAAAATTCCCCTTATCATTACAAAATCTAACCCTGTTATCTTTGATACCCCTGCTACTTGGTTCCCTCCTAGCACTAATGTTATCAAACTTAATTACGATGGGGTATCTATGGAAAACCCTAGATCTACAGGCTTTGGAGGAGTCTTCCAAAATCACAGGGGTGATATTCTTTGGATCTATTACGGAAAATTGGGTATCAACACCAACAATTAAACTAAGCTTCAAGCTATGGAGCATGGGCTCAAAATTTCCAGGTTTAAGCAAGTCGCTCCGTTGATCATTGAAGGAGACTCAACATTTTCCACCTTTGTTACTTGAAAGCTCCAAAATGAAGCTTCATTCAACAAAGTAAATTCCAACTGGAGGCTTACAAAAACTCTCCAATGCATCCAACAACACATCAACAACATAAGCGGGGTCCACTTCTAGGTGACTAGGAGAAAGGAAAACTCCGTGGTTGACCCGAGATTCACCAAATCTAGAGAAAATATTTTTAGTCACGCTATTGAACTCAATTAGACAATTAAAGGCATCACAGGCTTGGCCATTCAATAGAATATCTAGGCCAGACAAGCTTTCAAGAAAAAACTGGACTTATTGGATGAAAAATTCACTATTTTTTTTGAAATGGTTCACCATAGGAAATTTGTAACCAAAGACTCTCCACACTATGAGTTACTCAAGAGGCGGGCAAGGAATAATCCATCAGGGAAAGAAAACACATCCCCCAACCTCGACAAGATGGATCAAGGAGGTGTCTCAGCCGACTAGGTGAAGATTGATGATGATCATTATGGAGGATCACCACAGAATCCCATTACAACCGAAGAGGATTAAATCAGCCCAATTAAGTCCATGTTTTGGAATATTTGTCTTATTTTTTGTTTATCAACCCAGTCATGGCCCAATCAAATGAAATATTCAGTTCAATGTTTCAAGAGTCAGTCGAACATTGGTCTCTCATGTAGCTCCTTCAAGGAGTGTTCTGTCTTAAATTATGTACATAATGCTAATAGTAAGGTTGGTGGGGGATATGTATCACATAGTATAGACCTTATGAGACCAAAACCTTTTGTAGATGGTTGGGCTATCAGTCAAGCCGACCATGGTTATTAGCTGTGTATTTTTTGCTAAATTTGCAAGTGTAATATAATTCTACCTTACTTACAAAAATAAAAATAAAAAATGAAATGGCGGACATGCCATCTCTCAACATGCAAATTGGTTGCTACAAGAACCTACAAGCAATGCTACAGGAAGTTCACAAAGTGTCACAAGAAGTTGATTTTTTTCCTAGAACATCCATGAAAGATTCAAATGGCTCAAAAGGCAAGGGGATATTCAAAATAAATGTAAGTCACATTCCCTCCTACTCACATTTGGAAAAATTTTGAATTATCACAAAAACCACACAATTCTATTTCGGAAATATTCAACAACAATATGAATAACTGTGGAAGTCTCCAATCACTTATAAAAGGTTTCAAATTATCTTAGCTATCCAAGAGAATTTTATGTTTTAGACAATTTTAATTAAACAATAAAGCAACTAGGTAATTTGATTGTTTTCAAGAGACAAAAAGTGGAAATTGAAGAGGAGTAATCAATGAAAACTATTTTCCTTTCCTACCTTTCAAAGGATGAACATCTCTTCTTTGGTGCAAGATCATAATTTGACTAGTACTTCCATATACAAAATTTTCTTGCCCAAGTATGTGAATTTTTTGTTCAAATCATGAGAAGAGGAGAATCAAAAGATACTTTAGGAATACTAAAACCAAGAGGAAGAATCAAAGGAATGACATCAAATTAAGATAAACGCATGATCTTATCTAGCAAAGGTAGATACATCAACATGGATGTTAGAAAAGTAATTAGAAGCATATATGAAGAACAACATGGCAAAGAAGATGAGTCAGTTGCTCAGAGGGTGAGCAATAATTTCAGTAGGGGGTATGATGGGACTCACAATTAGGTGCAAAATAAAGGCCATCTAACCTTTCCTAGGAACATAAAGGATATATTAAATATCTCCTTTTTCACTTAATAATATTTTCCTAGCTTTAATAAGTTCTTAGGAAGGCTTAGATATAATTGCTTATTATGTGCCCAATATTATTTATTTTGTAGAATATTGAGAGAATGTTGAGTAAATTCCAAAGATATGTATAATGATAGAATTTAGGGTTTTTCTTCCTGCCACATGATGCTATAGGATGGATATTATGAAATTATTGAATAGATTTTGGAGCTCGAGTAATTGAGGAAATCTAGGGATGTGTTCCTTGCTACAGGAGAAGCCAAAACACAATATTTAATGAATATTCCTACTGCTAGGGACCATATCCACTTTTTGAGGAATTTTGGATGGGAAAGTTGCCTCCTTTTGAGGAGGTTGCTTCCCCATCAATTTGTATAAGTACCAATTCGAATTAGCAGGGATGTACTTGAATTGATTCCAACAATAAAGTTTGCTTTCATTTTCAGCTTCTAACGCTTGGTTTTCTTCATAGGACTCTGGGTATCCTTGGTATTTTCCATCCTAGGAGCCTTAGATCCCTGCTATACAATTTATTTATCTTCTTTGCATTACTTGTTCACCTATACCTGTTATTCTTGCATTTAGTATTCATGCTTCATTTGTTGTAGGTTAGATTGGTTAAATGATTGAAGTAATTTGTTTTGTAGCTAATTTATATAGTTACAATTATGATGCATCCTTATAAAAAATCTACAAAATCACATTCATAATTGAGTTACTTGGATTGGTTTACTAGTTCACAATTCTCAAATTTCAGGTTTTAGTAATAATTTTTTGCTGACTTTTACCACATGTTAATGAAATTATTTTGAATTGATTACACTTAGATTGAAGTATAACCACATTCAAATTAATAATAAAATTTACTCCATATAATTTTGACTTAATTATCTTAGGCACTTGGGTACTTAGATTATCTTACTAGTTCATTGATATGAAATTTTTGGTTTTTAATAGTAAATTTATGTTGAATATTAGCACGTGCAAATAAATCTCTTTCAAATTGATTCCAATTGTATTGAAGCCAAAAAACATTCAAATTAATAAATAAAATTACCCCACAACATTTGAATTTGATTAGCTTAGGAATTTGGTTGGTTAACTCGAGAAATCAATTTGTTGGAAGTTTCATATAGCAGAATGGAGGCATCCTGTAGAAATCTTGTAGTGACATACAAATTTCCCTAAATCGGATCCAAAATTGCATCCAAAGTTTGTCCTTCATTTATTATCACTCCATAACGTCATTTAAGCCTTAAAGATGGATTTCAGAAGACCATAGACCCCCTAGGCACTTTTCTTTCATAGTTGCAGTTTCATTATGGAATTAGGTTGAATTGTTCCTATCATTTGTTAAATAGAACGAGATAGATTTACCTTCATCATTCTTGAGCATTTGCTTTGTAGATAAAAGTTTATTTGAGTCATTTTGTTTCCTGCAATAATATAGGTTTATTTTATGCAAATAGTAAGGTTTCATTCTGTCACTCCTTTTCTTACAAAGTCATAATACATTTGTTTTCCATTTACTAAATTTCCCAAGTGTTTCCTATAACATAGTGGCCATTGTGCATCTTAATTCATTTCATTGCATCTGATCAATGAAAGAAGGGCACATTTCATGCTGCACACATAATGTCGATACCTCTTAACTTTGTATGAACCCTGGGTTGATAATTAAATTTGATTACCTTGGGAGTTGCAACATTCTTATTGCAATACCGGGGCTCATCAACTTCCTTATGGTTTGAAGTTGTTTTAATGGTCATCCTACCTATATTTTAACCATAATTCTCAATGCCTAATGTACAATGATGCAAGTCGTAGATTATCTATTGAATTCTTCCTTTCCGGTCTCTAGACGAGTTCATAAAGTTAGATCCCAAGAATTCTAAAAGCACTTTACCATTTAAAACTTAGACTTTAAAATATGTTATATGTGGCAAAGATATGGAGATTAAATAGGCTTAAATTTGAGATTTGGAGGATACATTGCATTAGATACTAGATTATGTCCATAATTGAGCATCACTTGACAAAAGTGGAATATGACCTTTTACCCAACTATCCTACCAATCGAGGTCTCAATCATTTTAATTAAAGTGTCAATTAGGAATTTAATGATATATTTAGGTTTGAGTCGATAGAGCATACTTGAACTACGATGTGACTTTTTTAGCTATGTCTAAAGTTAACCTTGTGACTAGATGACTCCATGACAATGTGACTTTTCAACTATGTAATTTGATGAACCAATTATAGATGATAAGGATTTTCATATTTCTCATAGAGGTAGTTCCTACTCTTAAAAACAAATGAGATAAAGGGTAAACTAGGTTGACTATTAAGTGTTATTAAGATGATCATTACTAGATAAAATTGTATTTAAATAACTCCATTATATATTATTTCTCTTGTATGAGTGGTGCAGGTATATCATTTTCATGGAGTGTTCCATCTAGCCAAGCAATTTGAAAAATCATGAGATTAATATTTCTTTGACTAACATGGACATAACCAATGTATTTGTTGAATGTTTCATGTATATGTTGTTGTACACTAATACAAGATCTCTCCTTGTCACAACTCTTGTGTTTGATGTGGTGATCATACCAAGCATTTTGTTATACAATTTGTGGCTTAAAAATGGTAAGAAACCAATAATTGCAATCCACTGCGAGGGGAGAACCTCCTTTTACAATGAATACAATGTATAAGAAATGATTGGATGATCCTAGACTAGGTATTCTTAGTATATGCAGGAGACAAAGGGTACACATATAATAAAATGGAACCACAAAATATTCTAGTTGACCTCATAATATAACAATCTTAATATAGTACCCAGGGGCTATAACATAACCCCACTATTTTGAAAAATATTTTCCCTCAAATCTTGTAATTGAGGGTGTTTCTTCATGCACTGCTCATCTTCACAAGTAGCTTCTTCTAGAGATGCGCTCTTCCACTTGATTAGGTACTCCATAATGGTTCTATTCCAAAGAGATAAAGAACATTGATCCGTAACTTTAACTGGTTCAAGAATCAACTTCCCTTCTTCATCTAATTTTGGAAGTTTTGTTTGTAGTGGCATAGATTGTCCCACAACCCTTTTTAGCCAAGATACATAAAATACCTTATGAATGTGAGAAAAAGAAAAATATAACTCACAAGCCAGTTGCTCAATCATGCGAATAATCTTATAGGGTCCCTAAAATTTTGGAGCTAATTTATTATTTTTATTTTTCTTTAGTGTAGATTGCTTATAAGGTTGTAGTCCCAAAACTACCCAATCACCCTCCTCAAATTATCTTTGACTTCGATGTTGATATAGTTGTTGCTTCATCCTATTTTGCGCCATTTGAAGGTTTTCCTTGATAATTTCCAAAGTTTCTTTATTCTTCTCCATATGTGACTCTATTACTTGTACTATGGACTTATCTTGTAAAAAATATGAGATATTAGGAGTTGGATAGCAACAGAGAGCCTCAAATGGGAACATTTTAGTAGATGTATGATAGGTATCATTAGATCATGATTCTACCAAAGGAAGCCACTTCATCCATTGAGATTGCTTATATGAATAGTAGCATCATAGATAACCCTCTAAACATTTGTTAAATATTTTTGTTTGACCATCTGTTTTTGGATGTTGAACTCATTAATAATGTTGTTCCACTCATCTTCCATAATTATTTCCAAAAAATACCTATGAATTTTGGATATTTGTCACATACTATTATTATCTTGGGAAGACCACGAAGTCTATGATTTTCCTTCATGAAAATTTCTGCCACTTGGCATGTCATGTATGTACTTTGAATTCCCAAAAAGTGTACATGTTTAGTGAGTTTACTGACAAACATAAAAATTGAATATTTATCTTCAAATTTTGGTAACCCTGCAATGAAATCCATTAATATTTCTTGCCATATTTTATTATATATGTGTAATGGCTAAAGTAACCCTATATATTTCACTGTCTCTCCTTTATTTATTTGGAAAACCATGAATTCACTTACAAATTTTTTAATATCTTTTTTCATTCCTTCTAAAAAAATAAAATATTAATTTAATAAATAAATTAAAAATAATAAAAAATCATTTTGATCCTTTAATATGTTTTAAGGAACCCCACATGTCCTACCATTGGAAAGTCACGGGAATCCATTAATAATTGTTTCTTTAACTTTGATTGAGGGCATAAAAATATCATACCCTTGTACCAAAGCATATCTCCTTTCCACTCTCATTGTTCGATAGAGTTCATTCCTTCCTTTATACATTTTATTTCTTGTTTAGTATTGTTGTCATTTTTCCATTCATGGTGAGCTTCTTCTAGCTATACTAGAATAGAAGATGTGATTAAACATAAGCTTTAACCTTCTTCTATTCTAGAAAATGAATTCGCTATAACATCTTCCTTCCCCTTATAGATTATTTCAAAATCAAACCCTTGCATTTTTGCTACCCATTTTTGTTGCACACCTGATGACAATGTTTGCTCCAAAGAGTACTTTGAGCTATCATTATTTTCCTTGACTTTAATGTATCTCCCAATGACATATTGTCACCATTTTTATTACATGTAGAATTGTTTCCATTTCTTTTTCATGCGTTGATTTCACCAAATATTTTCCCTTGAATTGTTTGCTTTCAAAAGATAATGGACTCCCTTCTTGTGTCAAAAATAGCTCAATTCCTTATCCTAATGAATCACATTCTCCTATGAATGTTTTCCCAAAATCAAGTGTTTCCAATATTAATGTAGATGACATGACATCCTTTAATGGAGAGAATGTGAAAGAAACATCATCATTCCAAACAAAATATTTTTTCTTCAAGAGGGATGTGAGTGGGCCTGCAATGCATGCATAATGCTTAACATTTTTTTTCTTCAAAGGGATGGTTAGGATATTTCTATTAAAAAGAAAATCTGGTTTTCAGGCCAAAACCCTTATAGATTTTGTCCAACTCCACTATAATTCTACTTTTAGGTGTCCGAAACATAAGAAGCTGATGCTTATTGCAATTTTTGCTTACAATTATAAATAGATTTTTGTTATATACTCTGTAGTAAACTAATAGATACAGAAAAATCCTAAATAACTTCATAAACTAAAATAAAGAAGAAATTATCAAATAACTAGCCTTCTAAACTAGGGTCTTCTTCAAAATTGAAGCTCATTGATCAAACATGCTACTTTAGATCTTGAACTCTCTTCCCTTTTTTCCTTGTTGCATCTTCACTAGCTTCAGCCTTTGTTAGCACTAGTTGAAATCCTACCAAAAAACATGTCTTCCATCTCTGCCCATTTGCAATGAAAGCCTTCCATTTGAGTCCTGAGTTCACTCTACAAACGGTGAATTTTGATCTCATTTACTTCAAGCTTAGAATTGGTTAACAACTGGATGGATTTTTGTGCTTTTTCTTCAGCCTTGTGTTGTTGGTTGAAGGCACCCAACATTCCTTTCATTGCCTCTAGAATTGTATCCATAATTTGGTTGTGATCCGGATTTAAATAGGAACACAAAAAATTACAGAGATAACCATAAATATAGAGATAAAATAGAAATAATACTTCATTCATTAATGTAAAATACTGAAATATGCTTACAAACAAAAATGGAAATAAACTAGCTCGGGCGATGGTAGCTTATCTCTAAGGAGAGATGTGGTGGCTACATGCCTCTGAACTATCTTACAATGAGGCTCAAAGGCCCATTTATTGTTGCGAAACATCTAAAACCCTAACCCTAGGAGATGAAGCACCAAACTATGGGCCCCGTTTGGGTAAATTGGTACATCAACTTCCCGGGGTCCTAACTTTGGCATACAATCTTCGTTTGACGTGCACAATACCTCGTTAGAATATCTATTCGAGGAATACAACTTTGGGAAGAGCAACATTGGTCAATGGACCCACGTTGCTCCTAGTTTTCCCAAAAAAACGTTGTTTAGGGCCTCAAAACGACTTCGAAAGTTCAGGACCTGAAAAACTGCCAAAAATAGTACATTGTGCTACAAATAAGGAAACTGAAAAACTGAAAGAAACAATGGTGGGGGTCCAAGTGGAATTTGTGGGTGGCCACCAATATGCACATGGATGATTCCTTGCCCCTTAGGAAGCAATGGTCCCCATTGCATTGAGTTCCTTCATGAGATGAGGAAAATTCTGTTGAACTTGGTCCCTGGTGAGCCACTTGCCCTAGTGAAGGAGTTGGTCTGCTTTGATAACTCGATATAGTTGGATCTTCTATTGGCGAGTGTGATGATTTGCATGTCCATGATTCGATCAGTTGCAGCTTGTTCCATGCAATTTGGATTTAACTTTGTTGGTGTGAGATGTTCTGCAATGTCGGATGTGTCTAGTAATGGTGGAAAGTGTGGCCGAAGGCGGTCCACATTGAACACTGGGTGTAGGCCAAGGAAAGGGGGAATGCTGAGCTCAAATGCATTGTCTACCACAACCTTGGTAATGGTGTAAGGACCATATTGGAGTGGTCTGAGTTTTTGATAGGCTCGGGTAAGGTGTTCCTTTTGCAAATGCAACCAGACTTTGTCGTCCACCTGAAACTTGTGTGGCACCCGATGTTGATCATGTTGCTACTTGTACTGGGCTTTTGATTTCTACAGAATGTCATGGACCTACTGGTGGATATGTTAGATGTGATCAATGAAGCTATTTGCCTTGTCTGTTTCGGACTAGACATGAGCCAAATCTGCTTGAGTGGCTGCAAATGACATGGCCACATCAATGGGACATAGTGGCTGGAATCCCAAGCCCACCTGAAAAGGGCTGTGGCTAGTCGAGCTGTGGAGAACCCAGTTATAGCTGTGGAGAACCCGGTTATAGCTGTGCTGAACATAGGGGAGGCTCTTATCCCATGTGTGTGGATGCTTTGAGTTGTAATTGCACAAAATGTGTATGATCATCCTGTTGACAACCTCTGTCTAACCATCAGTTTGGGGATGGAAGGTTGTGGACTTAGTGAGTTTGGTACCAACATCAACCAGAGACTGGACCCAAATGTACTGAGGAACCTGTTGTCCCGATTTGAGATGATAGACTGTGGGATCCCAATTGTACCCACACTCGTTCAAAGAAGAGTTTAGCAGTGGCTTCTACTGTGATATTCTTCTTGCGGGCTGCCATAATGGCCATCTTTGAGAACTTGTCAGACGACCAAAAAAGCACAGTCGTTTCCATGCTTAGTAGAAGGAAGGCTCGACATGTAATCCATGGAGATGGATTC
>APFE031439401.1:0-13473 GCA_000404065.3 Pinus taeda | reverse complement strand
TCAAATTCTGGACCTTCGGGAATCTTGAAGATTCCCCCAAATATTCCTTCTTGAAGATGGCCGAAAAATCCATTAATCAGATGAAAATTTTGAGCACACCACTGTGCTCCCTATGAAATTATGTGAAAATGACTATAAAGTTGGCACTATTTTACCTCTGTAAAAAATTAGTGATTCTCCAAAGATTCCTCAGATGGGGAAACGTACCACACCATCACGTTCCTGCGAAATTTTGGTTCTTTTGGGTATGAAGTTGGCATATTTTTATCACTGTGAAAAATCATCCTCCAAGGAATCTTTTAGATACTTCTCTGCATTAGGGATATTCCATGCGAAGATTTTGTCTCGAAATCTATGCTGACATAGTTCCGCCTCTACATCCATGTCAAGGTTCTGTTTTGCAATTCGTGGTTCCACTCGACACTCCTTTGTTGGTTCCATGAATGAAAATGAGTGAGGTTTATATGCCAAATCATGGGTGAATTTTACAAAGGTGAGGCCCATGCGCTGTTGGTGGACACTCAAATTGGGCCTGGTGCCATCCAGGTTCCAACGCTGCAACTCCCAAAATTTACGGAAATTTATTTTTGGCGTGGCAACAGTTGGATTGACCAATGCTTACGTGTGGTTATATTGGCCTATTAACAAAATGTTGGCGGAGTTATGTTAACATTAACCGCAACGTGTGTTGTATTTTTGTTTATAGGACCGCCCGTTAGGGGCCGACCCACGTGGGTTGGGCAGGTTCAACTCCCGCTAGCTCCCCCCCCCCACGTGGCACCGTGACATGTGGTGTTGATCGTTTTAAACATTATGTATATTATATGTAATATGACGGTTATTGCCGAGGTGGTGGCTCGTCACCCCAATTTGGATTTTATATATTATATAATAATAATGTTGGCGGGGGTGGCAACCCACCACCCTTATTTTAATATTTTTTTAAACCTTATTGGTTCAATTTTTTCCACCTAAAAATAAAGGTCACTGGACAAATTAAGTAGGGGAAAAATTTTCTCGTTTCGGTGGACGAATTTCGTGCGCCTGGATGCTGCGAAATTGTTGCCTTGTTAAGAGTGCCACTTGGCCAAGTTTGACCCGAACTTTGACCAACTACAATTTGAGCATACAAACTCCGATTTGAGTGCCGTTTACGCTGTTGGAATCTTGACAACAAACACTATGATCTGGACCCGATTTCACTTAAATACGAAGACTTTGATTTTTGAGCTATTATGAGACCTCTTTGACTTCTGAGCGAGCCACCTGGATCATTCCTCCCCATTGAAGAGCTTTTCGTCCTCCAAAAGAATGAACAAAATATGCAACTGTTGTGTTACATTGTTTGGACCACAAGTGTCCTGACATGTCACACTTCCTTTTCCTTCACTCTTGTTCTTCGAACTCATAAGTGATGAGTCGACACTTGCATCCCTTGTAAACTTGTAGTACATATTTGCAAATTACATGGTTAATTACATGACCAACTATGAATCAAACATCCCCAGACTCGACAAGAGTTTATAAGACACACTCTTTGGTCAAGGTCACAACAGAATAGAAGCCAATACCCTAGCTATCAATAAAAGTGCAAAACATCATCCCTACTTTAATAAGCGATGTAAAACAGATCATCACTTTTACAATTTAAATTGCAGCACATGATTTACAAAATGCGATAAGCTATCATATCTAGAAAAACCATCTCTCACTCATCAAAGTGTATGGGTCATCATCTTTGCTGGTTCGCTTCTTGAACAACCTTTCCAATTGGTCCCTGCATGGGTGCTTTGTCCTTGAGACGTTGCTCTGGATGGAGCGTCCAACATGTGGCTCTTTGATGTCCACCTCTGTTGCAATGACTACAAAAAGTCTTCTTCCTCTAGACCTTCTTAACATTCTTTTGTCCCTGATGTGGAGAATTCCTTTCACGCCTCATCCTTTTTTCTTGCTGCCATTCTTTTCCAACACTCAACAAACACATGGTTATGTAAATGACAAAAACCACACGGTTTTCTATGCCATGATTTCCGTTCATTATTAACAACATGCTTGTAATCAAAATTAACTTTAGAATGCTAAGACTTGTTATACCTTTCTTGAGTTTCTTTGATGCAATCTTGGTGATGAGAGCTTGCCTCAACTCTTCCTCTGCAATGTGCACTGTCATGGGAGGATGGTGTTGTATTCCCATCATTCTCTTTCCTTGATAGTTTAAACAATGTCTTGGAAGTTTCTAACACCTTTGAGTTTTCTCCTTCAGTGTATCCCAAACATGCGAATCGTGGTCTTTGTACAACCTCCAATGGCTAAGTCATCCCTTGGCCATTAACATCGAGTCCTCCTCCTTTATAACCCATCTTGGTAAGGAGTCTCATGCCAATTCCTGAAATGGGTACCTCCATATTTCCAACAAAAAATTTCATATGAAAGTGAAACTAAAAAATGATCAACACTGTTTACCTCTTCTGTTAATTCTGAAATAGGTGATGGTGGATTCGCTAAGCCTTCGTTGTGCTTCAATTTTTCCAAGGCCTCTTCTGTGGCTTGTAACTGAAGTTGCAATCTTTGCTTCTCCTCTTTCTCTTCTTGTAAAGTATCCTCAATTCAACATTCTCTGCTTGAAGGATCTAATTGATCACCTCATTTGAATGATGAGAATACGTTGAAGAAGATGAATGGTCACTGAAAGATGGAGATGGAGTATCATCCTTTGCTCTTTCTTTCTCCTCATAATCGACATACATTATGTCACCATGTGTGCCATCCCAATGAGATCCTCACAAAGATATTTGTTGTTCTACATTTTCCTTCTCTTGATACAAGTTCAATATTTGGTTATCATTCACTCATGCAATTCACATCAACAAGAAGATCAATTTGATACTAAACTTGATTTGGATCTTTTCAGCTACCAAAATTATCTAGATCTTTTACTTCTGTGATGTTAGCAAAATTGCATATGAAAGAGTATGAAAATCCATATGTGCATACTGTAAAGAAAATGAAACATAACGACAACCATCAAATCACATGACACAATCACATCGATAACGGAATTCACGTAGTGTGGGTTACGTCTCCGGGCCTTGGTGTCATGATCCAAAATGGATCCTAAAACACTCTCTAAGTTTTCATGAACTCTTTAAAAATCATGCCAAAGATTCAAAGTATTATAAAGATCAAGCTTTCGGAGGGAATCCTCAAGCAGTTGCAGTGGCGATCAACGCGGATCAACGAGGGCTGTCAATCTAGCGCGCATAGTGGTGGACCATGGTAACGCGCGTTGACACCAACCAGCGAATGAAGGGTCAAATTTAAGCAACGGAGGTAGTTTCCGATATGCGGTTATAGGGAAAACCTCTCAGTGAAGAGAAGCCCTGAGCACCCGGACCCGAATTAATTATAAAATGTGGGAAGTATTGTTTTGGTTCCAACGGAGCAGGATTCCACAAAACATGCAGGATATCGGGCGGGCTTCGAGTGGTAGGCGGTTTCAATTGAGTTCTGCTTGATGCCATAAAACAATTGCCATGCGTATCGGTGGAAGAGAGAGAAACCGCTCACATCGAACGGGTAAAAATCATGCTACTTAGCCGCCCGATATGAACGACAACCATAGGATCTGGGGCCCCCAGATCAACGACGGAGACACGTTCCAATAGATGATCGGATTTGACAAGATTATAAAGCAAGATCACATAGGATTTGAAGTCCAATATGGACGATGCATTGGCAAAAGGTCGTGTTTCGTGGGAATTCTTGGAATTAACGGAAAAAACGACCGTTTGAAATATGTCCAAGAGAAATGACACTCATCCGTTATGAAATAGGTGGCCACCTCCCTGAGAGGCGTTATACAGTGACTGATTACGCATGACAGAGGGATACAAATGTACAGAGGCAGGGGAACCGGAAAGCTAGGACGCGGAAACAAATAGTCAGGGAGCAGATTGGATTTAAAGCCACAAACTAACAGAGAGTAAGGGAAGAGGGAGGTAGTAAGCCAAATACAGAGAGAGTCAGAGAGTTTGTGTACTCCAGAGAAGGCTTGAGAGGTTCAAGTGAACTCCTCTGCACACCTGTCATGTATTGAGTCTTAGATTGGGCTCATACTATTGTAATCAATAGAGACCGAGAGCTAGTAAGGAGAGTCTGTGTACTCAAAAGAGACTTGGGGGATCCAAGTACAATCTTACTGATTTGTATCTGTTGTGTGAGACTCAAATTGAGTTCACTGTTGTAAAAGCTTTGCTACGAAGACATAATAGAGAGGCCACCACTGAACGCTGGACCAGGAGACGTAGCCAAGGAGTATTAGGTGAACTCCTTATTAAACTTGTTGTGTTTATATGTGTTGCCTATCATGTTTTCTTTTACTGCATCATTGCCTGTGTATTTCGCAATTTTATCGATCCGTTACACAAAATAACATGGGCACATCCATGCATGAGTCTGTAATACCTTATTAATTGTCTTAGATCAAATATCAGATCAAGTGGTATCGGAGCTTTAGGTTGCTAAGGTTATACAAACTTGTGCTGGACTGTAGTGAATGATAACTAAATCGAAGCTTAAACTAGGAGGAAGAGAATTTGCTGAATTTAACCCAGAAATTGGTAGAGTCTATACTAGGAGGAAAATGTTAGAAGAGATTCCCTTGGAATCAGAGCCTCAGTTCATGGACAGTTTCTTGACTATGAGAGCCATGGTAGAGGAAATGTATATAGAATTTAAGAAAGGTTGAAGTGAAGATTCTTCAGCTTCCCAGCATAACAAAGGAGTAGAAGAATCTCTCCTCAATGACCATTCTAAAGGCAAAGGGAAAGAAGAAAAGCTTCCCACACTTCCTAATAGCCCTGAAAATAAAAAGAAAACATCTTTGATTAAATTAGATGTTAAATTTGATTTGCCAATATATGACGGAGTTGAATGTAGAGAAGCTGAATAATTGGATTAGACAGATTGATGTGTATTGCAGGGTGCAGAGCATTGATTTAGACATAAGTAAGATTCAATTGGCCAGCCTATGCCTTGGAGGAACCGCCTTGATATGGTGGGAAGATAGAACACAAGCTGACATGAAGAAGCATGGTAAACTCCTTTCTGTCGGGAGTGAATTTGTTTCTGCAATTAAAAAAATTTCTATCCACTAGCTTATATGCAGCATGCTATAATGAGTTGGAAAACTCTTCGCCAATTGAAAGGGAAAAGTGTACAAAGTTACACCCAAGAATTTAGAAAAAGAGCTTTGATTCTAGGCATTTCTTTAGACTCACTTGAAACTCCACTAAAGTATATAGGTGGTCTACATAGTTATTTGAGACATACCATTCTCATGTTTAATCCTACTAGCATAGATGGGGTATTTGTTTAGGCTACACATCTAGAGGCTAGGGGCAAGAATGTGAACCTAGAGGTTGGGGGATCATCAAAACCCATTGCAAGCAAGAACACGGAAAAAAGAAAGCAGAAATGGAAAGAGAGGAAGGAAAATGTAGTACAAAAGACCAAACCTTCATGCACTCACTACAAGAAGGATGGGTATGATGATGAACACTACTGGATTCTGCATCCGGAGTTGAGGCCCAAGAAGTTTGATGGCAAAAAGAAGAAGACTGCTGCAACTATTCAGAAGGATTTGGGGTCAGACTCAGGGGATGAAACAACAATCACAACCACATGTATAAAAGGTAAAAATTCTGAAGCATCTACTAGTAATTCTGCAAAAACTATTGATAGTGAAGAAAATGAGAGAAAAAGACATGAAATTTTTCATATTAGAGCTATCTCCAAGCATCAAAAGATTGATACTTTATTTGATAGTGGTTCACAAGTAAACTTAATTTCTAAAGCAATTGTAAAGAAACTGCGATTACTAACCACACCTCACAAGAAGCCATAGCCATTGGGTTGGTTATGTCATAAAACAAAGCTACAAGTGACTAGACAATGTAAACTTAGGTTTGCCATTGGTTCACCATTTGTAGATTAGGTTGAGTTAGATGTAATTCCCTTGGATATATGTGGAATTGTTTTGGGAAGTCCTTACTTGTATGATAAAAAAACAATTTTCTATAGAGCTGAAAATAAGTATCAATTCGTTAAAGATGGAATTGAATATATTGTAAGAGGTCATAAACTCAGGAATAATTATACTCTCATAAACTCAGGGCAGATGAAAATAATTGTAAATTCATGCAAACATTTTTTACTGATGGTTGTAAAGGAAAAGAAACCTGATAAAACCAATGTGTTTGAAGGTTGTGATGCTAAACAACAAGCTGATTTAGGAAAAGTTGTTTCAGAATATGATATGCTATTTTAAGAACCTAAAGGTCTGCGACCCAAAAAGTAAATAGTACATGATATTAATTTGCAGCAAGATGTTCCATTGCCTAACATCGGAATGTACAGGTTATGCGCTTTAGAGAATGCAGAAATCAAGAAGCAGGTACATGAGCTGCTTGAGAAAGGGTTCATAAGACCTAGCACATCACCATGTGGGTCTCCAATTGTCTTGGTGAGAAAGAAAGATGGCTCATGGAGAATGTGCATTGATTATCGAGCACTGAATAAGATAACGATAAAAAACATTATCCCCTTCCTCGCATAGATGATCTATTAGATCATTTGAAAGAAGTTGTTTATTTTTCCAAGTTGGACTTGCATAGTGGCTACCATCAAGTCAGAGTCGTAGAGCAAGATGCATGGAAGACTGCTTTCAAAACAAAGTAGGGACTGTATGAGTGGTTAGTTATGCCTTTTGGCTTAACTAATGCTCTCGCTACTTTCATGAGAGTAATGAATGATGTACTCAGACCTTTTATTGATGATTTTGTCATCGTATATCTAGATGACATTATTGTATTTAGTAAAACATGGGAAGAACATTTGAAGAATGTAAAGCAGACTCTAGATGTTTTGAAAAGAGAGAATCTTTATGTTAAGCTATCAAAATGTGAATTTGGCAAAACATCTTTGAATTATTTGGGTCATATTGTAGGGGGTGGTGAATTGAAGATAGATCCCTCTAAGGTTGCAGCCATTGTAAACTGGCCTAAACCCAAATCTGCTACAGAATTTTGAAGCTTTCTAGGAGTAACACAGTATTGGAGAAAGTTTATTGCTAACTTTTCCTTGGTTGCAGCTCCCTTACATGCTTTAACAGGATTGAACAAGGTGTTTCAGTGGGGAGGCAAACAGCAGAAAGCCTTCGTCACCTTAAAAGAAAAGATTAGTATAGCACCAATACGAGCATTTCCCGATCTTCAAAGACCATTTGAGATTGAAACCGATGCCAGTGACTATGCCATGGGAGCAGTGTTGATGCAGCACGGTAAACCCATATGTTATCATTCTGAGACATTTAATTATGCAGTAGTTAATTATCCCACATATGGTAAAGAATTGTATGCATTAGTACAAAGTGAAAAAGTGGAAACACTATCTAATGGAAAAAGAGACCGTTATACATACTGATCATTAACCACTTCAATATTTACACTCACAAACTAAGTTGTAGCAATCAAGACACTATAGGTGGATGGGTTTTCTACAACAGTTTCATCTTGTCATCAGATATAAAAAGGGCATACACAATAAAGTTGTAGATATGTTGTCCATACCAATCATAAATGCATCTATTATACTTAAGCATAACTCAGTAGTGCATGAAAGCTACATTGAACAATATGCTCAAGATATAGACATCAAAGATGTATATGCAACTTTAAGTCATGGTAAACAAGTAGAAGAATTGGATTATCATGTTAAGGACCAAATCTTGTATCATTTTGGAAAGTTATGCATTCCTCAAATTGAAAGAGTAAAGATAATTCGAGAAGCACACACTTCTCTAATATCAGGTCACTTTGGTGTAAGTAAAACAGTTGCACAGCTGCAAAGATTTTGTTATTGGCCAAAAATGAATGAAACAGTTTCTAGATATGTAAGAGGGTGTACCATGTGTGCTAAAAGAAAGCCCAAGAATAGAAAACTAGGCTTGTACACTCCACTACCAGTTTCTTCTCATCCATGGGAAAGTATTTCCATGGACTTTGTTGGGGGATTGCCTAAATCTAGAAAAGGTCATGATTATTTATATGTTATTGTGGATAGATTCAACAAAATGTGTATTTTAATACCTTGTGACAAATAGATTACAGTTGAAAAAACAACAAAGTTGTTCTTTCAGCATGTATGGGTTCATTTTGGATTACCCACTTCCATTGTATCTGATCGAGATTCCTGATTTGTTGGGAAGTTCTGGTCAAGTTTGTTGGAACTGATGGACCCCAGACTAAAGTAGGGCACAACCTTTCATCCACAAACAGATGGCCAAACGGAGGTGCTCAACCAGACAGTGATCTAGTTGATCAGAGGCTATTGCAGCAAGCATCCCAAGCTTTGGGATGAACATTTGCGTTATGTGCAACATGCTTACAACCATGCTAAACATTCTTCTACACAAAGATCTCCTTTTGAGACCTATTTTGGTTTCATACCAAGGTCTCCCTTGGATTTTGTCTTTGGTAAAGATATAGTGGTTGATGGACACAATGATGTGGACAAGGCAACCAAGTTCATTGAACAAATCCAAGAGATTCACCAGGCAGTGCAGGAGCAACTTGAAAAGAGCCAAGCCAAGTACAAGGCAAGGCATGATAAGCATTAGACTGAGCATAGTTTCCAAGTTGGTGATCAAGTCTGACTGTATATCAGCAAAGACAGAATGCAAGGTGAAGGTAAGAAGCTGAAGCCAATAAGGTATGGACCTATCAGGATACTTGAGCAATTTGGTGAGAATGCTTTTCGCCTTGATTTGCCAGCATACATGCACATCTATTCAGTAGTTAAGGTAGCAAGCTTGAGACTGCTTGAACCTTCATTGATTGAAGATCCTGAAGAGCAGAGTCAATTTCCTTCTATTGATGATTTGTTGTCTGAATATCTCAATGATTTGCAGGAAGATACAGTTTTGGACAAGAAGGTGAGAACTACGCGCAGAGGGGATGTTGAGTACCTCAGAATTGGACTCAAAGGTTCAAAACTAAGCAGTGAAAAATGGATAGAAATTGGGCAAGCGAGGAATCTATATCCTCACTTGCTTGATGCTTAAAAACCAACTTTTGGTGGTCCAAAAGCTTTTTCAGTGGGAAGGCATGATCCAAAACGGATCCTAAAACACTAAGTTTTCATGAACTCTTTAAAAATCATGCCAAAGATTCAAAGTCTTATAAAGATCAAGCTGTTAGAGGGAATCCTTAGATAGTTGCAATGGCGATCAACGCGGATCAACGAGGGCCATCGATCTAGCACACAGAGCGGCAGACCATGGTAACACGCGCTGACACCAACCAGCAAATGCAGGGTCAAATTTAAGCAACGGAGGTAGTTTTCGATATGCGATTAGAGACAAGTTGCTAATCGCATATCGTAGGGCAAACGTCTCAGTGAAGAGAAGCCTCGAGCACCCGAACCCGAAATAATTATAAAATGCGGGAAATATTGTTTCAGTTCCATTGGAGCAGGATTCCACAAAACCAACAGGATATCAGATGGGCTTCGAGTGGTAAGCGGTTTCAACCAAGTTCCCCCTGATGCCATACATCAATTGCCACATGTCTCGATGGAAGAGAGAGAAAACCACTCACATCGGATGGGTAAAAATCATGCTACTTAGCCGCCCGATATGAATGACAACCGTAGGATTTGGGGCCCCCAGATCAACGGTGGAGACAGTTTTGATGGATGACCGGATTTAACAAGATTATAAAACAAGATCAAATAGGATTTGAAGTCTGATATGGATGATGCGTTGGCAGAAGGTCGTGTTTTGCGGGCATTCTTGGAATTAATGGAAAAACAGTCGTTTCAAATATGTTCAAGAGAACTGACACTCATCCGTTATGAAATAGGTGGCCACCTCCCTGAGAGGCATTATACAGTGACCGATTACGCATGACAGAGGGATTCAAACGGACAGAGGCAGGGGAATCAGAAAGCTGGGAAGCAGAAACAAATAGTCAGGGAGCAGACTGCTTTCAAAGCCACAAACTAACAAAGAGTAAGGGAAGAGGGATGTAGTAAGCTAGAGACAGAGAGAGTCAGAGAGTCTATGTACTCTAGAGAAGGCTTGAGAGGTTCAAGCGAAATCCTCTACACACTTGTCATGTATTGAGTCTCAGATTGGGCTCATACTATTGTAATCAACAGAGACCGAGAGCTAGTAAGGAGAGTCTGTGTAATCAAAAGAGACTTGGGGGATCCAAGTACAGTCTTATTGATTTGTATCTGTTGTGTGAGATTCAAATTGAGGTCAATGTTGTAAAAACTATGCTACGAAGACATAATAGAGAGGCCACCACTAAAGGCTAGACCTAGAGACGTAGCCCAGGAGTATTGGGTGAACTCCTTATTAAACTTGTTGTGTTTATATGTGTTGTCTATTATGTTTTCTTTTACTGGTTCATTTCCTGTGTATTTCGCAATCTTATCGATCCGTTGCACAAAATAACATGGGCACATCCATGCACATGAGTCTGTAATACCTTATTAATTGTCTTAGATCAAATATTAGATCATGTCAAGAATGGGGAGGCCGCTTTATTAATGCTGCAAGATGACGATGAGTACATAGTATATTCTTTCTCATTACAAGGATGAATACTCTCAACTAGAGTGACATGTCTTTCAATGAGACATTCTGAGGAACTCTCGCTCATATGGGCAAATTCCCTCAACAAGAGTGACATGTCTCTCCATGAGATGTTGTTAGGAACTCTCACTCATATGGGCAAATTCCTTCAACAAGAGTGGCATGTCTCTCAACGAGATGTTCTCCCTATAGGAACTTCCACTTAAATGGACATTCCTTTAGCATGACAAGCTAATAAAATCTCACATGATGTGACACACAAGTATCCCTCAACATAATGGTAATTAGAGATCTCAACAACAAAAACATCATCTCAACAAATCAGAAGAAAGACATGACATCACTGCATCATTACCTCCACTCTTAGGGATGGCTAGAAAATGCAAAGCTTAACTGCTAAAATGAACATCACTTCTGAATTTGTGGTGCAAAATCGTGTCAAACGACTATAAACTTTTCCCCTTTCGGACCCCATCGAATTTTGGACCCTCAGGAATCTTGAAGATTCCTCAAAGATTCCTTCCTGAAGATGGCCGAAATATTTGTTTAGATGAAGATTCTGATTACATCACTACGCTCCCTGTGAAATTATGTGAAAAATGACTATAAAGCTGGCACCATTCTACCTCTGAAAAAAATCAGCATTTAAGGGAATCTTTTAAATTCCATAAGATTCTTCAAAGATTGTTTGCTGTTGGACACCTGAATTTCTGCTGCTCAGATGGGGAAACAGACCACACCATCGCGTTCCCTATGAAATTCTGGTTATTTTGAGTATAAAGTTGGCATATTTCTGTCACTGTGAAAAATCGCCCTCAAGGGAATCTTTTAGATTCCTCTTTGCATCAGGAAATATTCCCTACAAAGATTCCATCTTGAAATCCATGCTAGCGTAGTTCCTCCTCAACATCCATGTTAAGGTTCCGCTTTTGCAATTTTTGGTTCCACTCGATGCTCCTTTGTTGGTTCCATGAATGAAAATCAGTGAGGTTTAGATACCAAATCATGGGCAGACTTTACAAAGGCAAGGCCCATGGGCTTTTGGTGGATGCTCAAATTGGGCCTGACACCACTCGGGTTCCAACCCTACAACTCCCAAAATTTACGGCGGTTTATCTTTGGCATGGCGATAGTTGGATTGACCGGCGGTTACGTGTGGTTTTATTGGCGTATTAACAAATTGTTAGCAGAGTTATGTTAATGTTAACTATGACATATGTGTTGTATTTTCATTTATGGGGCCGCCAATTGGGGGCCGGCCCATGTGGGCTAAGTGGGTTCAACTCCCGTCAGCTCCCCTCCATGAGGCGTCGTGACATGTGGTGTTGACCGTTTTAAACAATATGTATATTATATGCAATATGATAGTTGTTGCCTTGAGGTGTGGCGGGGGTGGCGGCCCGCGACCCCAATTTGGATTTTATATATTATATAATAACAATGTTTGTGGAGGTGGCAGCCCGACACCTCTATTTTAATATTTTTTTGATTTTTTAAAACCTTATTGGTTCATGTTTTTCCACCAAAAGTAAGGATCACTGGAAAAATTAAGTAGGTGATAAATTCACCCATTCTGGTGGATGGATTCCGTGTGTCGGGATGTGGCCAAATTGTTGCCCCGATAAAGCTGCCACTTGGCCAAGTTTGACCCAAACTTTGACCAGCTATAACTTGAGCATACAAACTCAGATTTGAGTGTTGTTTGCACTGTTGGAATTGAATAAATTTCAACCCCACTCCGGTTATCAGTTTTCCTTATCACTCCATGCATTTAGTTATAAATCCAAGCATGATAAAAATTCTATAAATCTGGAAATGAAAATATTTTTTCTGAAAACACAAATTTAGAGATTTCACAACTGCTGAAATTGCAGAAATAAAACACAACAAAATTATGATAGCGACACACAAAAAATAACATAGTGATTTTTGGTCAATGTGACCCTAGAAAAACCCCCTATAACTCTTGGGGAAAACTAGTTTGAGAGCTCTTCTTTAATTCTGAAAATACTTTTATAGAGAAACTGAACTACACACTAAAAATTCCTGCAAACCACAAACTACAACTTATCTCAGTTTTCGTGGTTGAACTCCACCTTGAAAACGTGCCAATCAGCAAACAACCAAAACATAATTTTTTTCTAGCAATAAAACAACATTAAATGATGTACGACTTGCCTCGAAAAATGTGCACAAAACTCGTTGTACAGATTGTATTGACTGTACGGATTTCAGTAGTACATTTGCCTCGAAATTCATGCCATTGTCGCTGTCCCTCTTCTTCGATTTCTGTGCTGTCCCTCTTCCTCGATATTTGTGCTTTCTGCTACTATACGGTTTTGCCTTGGGATGCGTGCTAATGAATGATGCTGTCCATATTTGTTGAAATGTCTTCTTGCTGCTCTCCTTCACTTCCTCACTGCTAAGAAATTTTCTCCTTGCTCTCTCTTCTCTTTCTCTCAAATGCTTATAAAAGAATGAATTGATCTTTTCCTCTTCTCTTCTCCTTTTATTCTCTAGATGACCTTTTGGGTTACCCTAATACCTAGTGGATGGGATTCATTAATATCTAGGGACAAGAATAAATGTGCATTTAATTCTCTCTTTCTATTTTTTAACTCACCTATTTAAATAAAGACCCACTTAGCCTTTTATTTCCATAGTCATTTTTTCACTTTCTAATTCTTCATTGACTTTAATAAAGTCACCTTTAAATTAGAATGTAACTTTACCACTTATAAAGTCACTTTTAAATTAAATTGACTTTACCACTTATAAAGTCACTTTAGGAGAAAAGTACAAATAAATTTGGA
>APFE031439400.1:47450-76329 GCA_000404065.3 Pinus taeda | reverse complement strand
AACAAAGCACATAGATACCAAATTTCACTTCATACGTGAATTGGTTAACAATGGTGAGATTGTTTTGCAGCACTGCAGAACAGAGGATCAGCTTGCTGATATCTTGACAAAACCATTGCCAAAGAAAGGTTTTGATCATTTCCGGAAATGCATGGGTATGCAGCAGTTGAAATTAAGGGGGAGTGTTGGAATTTAATTCCAACTGCATCACATAAATGTTGAACAAAGATTTGATCTACAGCAGTTATTTCAGATTGTTCGGTGCCGCAAAGACTTCTGATATTTTTTAGCATTAAATTCAGAAATTAAATCCCCTGCAGACATCCGTCTTATTTTTGCTGAAAAGGCATCACCGCCTTCTGCAATAAATACAAAGATAAATATCAGCAGATATTTTACTTAGTTTATTGTTTAATGAGATTTTTATTTTTCCTATAAATGTAACGCAAAGTAGTTCTTTTTTCAAGTGCAAGAGAGGCAGCGTAAGCATAAAAGAACAGCAGTTCTGTTTTCTGTGTGAGTGTAAGAATTTTGGAACAACAGTTCTGTTTCTGAGAGAAGGTTAGAAGAACAAGAGTGTGTCTCTTCTGTAAATGCACAACAGTGCTGAACCTGCGACTTTCTGAGTTAGAGAAAATCGATTTCTAGAACTGAAGTGTTCCCCTTGGAACAACTAAGTTTATTGTATTAGTTTTGTTTACTGTTCATGAATACAAGTTTACTGTTTTGCTGATTTTCAGTTGCTGTTACACCAAATGTCAAAAACACTTTGATTTTACTCTGCAAGTCTATTACTGATTTGACGCCAAATTGTTTTACTTGCTGTAACACCAAGCGTCAATTTTCTTAAAGTGGCTTAGCGTCAAAATCGTGTTTCCATTACACCGAGTGGCTTAACGTCAAAACTCATGTTGCTGCAACACCACGAGTAGCGTTGCTGCAACACCAAATTGTGTTGCCACAACAAAGTTTCCAGTAAGCAATTTTTCTGTTTTTCTGTGTTATCAAAAACAGACTCTTATTCCGCGTTGCTACAACACCGAATTCTGTTGCTGCAACACCAAGTCCAGAAAACGAAATTATCAGTTTTCTGTGCAGAAACAGAGCATTTTTGTGTTGTGTGTTTGTTAAGGAATTTAGCAGAAAATTCCAACAACAACACGCCGAGCCAGTAGCGGCATCAACAGTGGCAAAATTTTCTACATAGAATAACCTCCATGCAGCGCTCACACTCTCTAAGCATCCACGTCCTTTCTCAAAGTTCGGCTTGCTACGACCACACTCACCGCACAAGCGAAGATCCGTGCAATGTTGGAAAAACAAAAAAACAAGCAATTCTTGACACAATCTCCTTTAAATGGGTCTTCAACCCTTTGCCTTCTACTAGAAATTCTTTACAATCTTCAGCAACTTCAATCTTCACCAACGCCTCGTGCTCTCTTCCATGAGAAAAGATTCGGCCTCCTCCGATGGCGCTTACAAATACTCGGCGAGACTCAATAGTCTCACGACAACACATAGGTCCAGCGCACAAGCTTCAAAAGACTTCACTATCAATTCCACTACTCTCTTTGCACGCAACCGAACCTTCAAACTCATTACCTCCTTTACATGGCTCACCAATGCAGAGGCCACAACTCTGAGCTCAAAGCTCACCTGAGCTATGATATCATATCAGAGAACACAACATAAACACAAAGTAGAGCTTCAGATTTCACATTGCCAAAAGAATTATTTTATCTTATTCTCCCTTTTATTGCAATCGTGTATTTGTGTTGGTGTGCCACCTGCCAAAATGGTCGGTCAGCTTCTGCTAAATCCCTCAAGCAACCTTAAAAAAAATCTCAACACATACCAGAACCTTTGAATCAATCAGAGATTTGTCTCCTCTCCCACCAATCTGCCACATATATGGTCGATGTGCCACCAATCTACCACAATATGTTTGTCTACAACTCAGATCACCCGCCCATCTCACAAAATCTCAAGCACAAAATCATAGAAAATAGTTGGCACTCCTAGTCCACAAGAAAATTGTGCAGGTGTTAGGCCTGAAAAACACGTAGATCACCTTGTGTTCAACTTGAGAATCGAGCAGGTGTTAGGCCTGAAAAACACGTTCATCACCTTCTATTCAACTTGAGATATGTTGAGACCTGCGAGAAAGAAAACTTATCCTCTTAGAAAGGTATGTCACTTCCCCTAGCCCTCTAATGTAGCCAAGAACTATGCAGGTAAATTAGGCTATACTATTATAGAAAAATAGAAATAAAAGAAATGAATTGAATTAACAAGCAGTCAACAAAGTGCACTGGGAAGCTGCACAAAGTGGAGCTTACATTCCTACAAACTAATAGGAAAGTAGAACAAACTCCTACAACTTATGAACTAATGCTAACTTAGGTAATTACATTACAACCATGTAACTATTTCTCCATTAATCTAATATAATATTAATTATTTTCAACTATTATAAACCCATTTTAAAAATGTGTATTCAATATATGAAAATAGGGCAGTCAACAGCAGACTTACAGGCCTTCCTCTCTTAAAGAAGAAAATTTCATTTTTGATATCCGGAAACGAATTGAACTTTTACGATAACTTGGCCAATTCCAACCGGCCTTCCTCTCTTAAAGAAGAAAATTTCATTTTTGATATCCGGAAACGAATTGAATTTTTACGATAACTTGGCCAATTCCAACAAATCTACGAACTCAACCGATTGGGCCAAATTTGGTAACTGTGATCTCATGCGCAAATCTTCCCAGCACTTGAGATGCACATAAATAACTCTATAAAATTGAAACAAAACAAATAATACAGAAAAAATTAATATGAACCTGCACAAAAATGACACACAAATAGAAAAATGGTACATGGATGACTGACGTCCCTTTCAACCTACAAGCATTGCTCATGTTGCTCTTTGACAACCTCCTCACATTTTCTACAGAGTTTTGTTAGATAGAACACAAGCTACAAATCAGTTTTGCGGGGAGCGGGTATTAGTCAGATTACCCTTCAACAGCGTGAGTACATCTTTTGTGGGATAGAATCCAAGCTAGAAATCATTTTTGAAGGGGACTCCTTAGAAGTTATTTATTGATCTTATTTTACGTTATAGTCAGAGGATTAATAGTTAGTTAGAGAACTTGGGTAAGGTCTTGTGCTCAATTATGAGTAAAACCATGTATGTTGGAAAACCCGTTCCAGACACAATTTCTTCAATTTTTCTTGCGAATAATTGTTATAAAGAAGCAGTTCGGATGAATGAACGATTTCTTCACTTGATAAAATGCAAATTGTCTATGCAAGAAGGTTTAAAAAAAGATGTAGTTCAGATGAATGAAAGATTTCTTCACTTGATAAGATGTTGATAAAAAGTAGATAGTCTATGAAAGAAGGTTTAAAAGAAGACGTAGTGCAGATGAGTGAACGATTTCATCACTTGATAAAAAGTAGATAGTCTATGAAAGAAGGTTTATTGTTACTGGGAGAAAGTATTTGTTTTTTATGTTTTTTGTTTATGTGGGCAAATAAGTGATTTTTTCCCTTGTGAAATATGCCAATCCATTTTACGACATCCCAGGAGAAATAAATAATGCAAAAATTTGCCAATTTTCAAAAATATCCGAACAAGATTCAGGTTGCAAAAATAACTACCTAATTTTCCATTACCAAATAGCTACATATCCATTTAAATGATAAACATGATTTTGACAACTCAGTAGTAGCTCACGCGTTCATCTGCTCATAGATTAGCATAAGAGAGAGATCTGTTGGTTTGAAAAGCTCTGTAAACGGTACCAACTTAATCTGATGGTCGTTAATTTCATACCACATGTTCTCCATAACGTTTCGGTTCACATACTTTGAAGCTCTCACATATGTGATACAATGCTCTCCATTTTCAACTACAGCCTCAACTACTACCAGCTTGTATTTACAATTCCTAGCCCCACCACTACCGCATTGTGGTTCCATCTGGTGACTGAGATCCAGAAATTCAAGATGCAACATCATCCTCTCCCACCGCCAAACATCTGGAAGATCCAGTATCAGAGTATGTGGAAAATTGCAAATAGTATTTCTATACCTTACATGATAGACCTCGTCACATGAATCTTGCTGAAATCTCCTGGCTGCACTGTCATGTATTATCTGGGCTTTAGAATTGCCCACTCTTTCTATAAAGTTGAATAGATGATGCGCAGTCAAAAATCTGATATTGCTGTCAGCCATATCCTTATCTTCAAATTTACCCTCTGTAAGGTACCCTAGAAGGTCAAATTCCCTAAACTTGCCCACCGAGAAGGTCACCACTATGTGACTATCAACTTGTTCGCAGCGAGCACCACAGTTTCTGCAAGTTACTTGACTTCTGTACGTGCCACATAGGTCTTCCTCTATGCCAGTGGCATAACCTTCCTCTATTATTATCTCCAGAATAAGATGCAAAGCGCTGGCGGCATCTCCTCCATATCCTAATGGGGCAATCAAAGTTGGAAATCTTTGCTCCAACCACTTGACAATGACAGCTGCTATGTTGCCATCAGATCCATTAGGGTTTTGCAGAGTGAGCTTTTTGTATGTCTGTTGTCTTTCTAGGAATAAGGAGTAAATTAGGGCTGTCATGGATTCTTCTGGTATGCAGTACTGTACAGAGCCTGGAGTTGGGAGCCTCATGAAGGCTTTTCTGGTTGTTTCCATGGCCAAGATGCACTGAAGTGATACACTCAAATAACATGTCTCGAATATATTACATATGCCTTGACACACCAGTCCGTAATTGTTTTCTGGGCTGCTTGCATGAACCATTCTGTAATTGTTTTCCAGGCTGCTAGCATGAACCTGTCTGTAATTGTTTTCTGGGATGCTTGCATGAACTTTTGTCTGAGTGTCACGATCTTCCATTAGTTCGTTCTTTTCTCCTACTCTTCTTCGCTTCGTTGTTCAGATATTTTCTGCACGAGGACACTGACATATAGCAAACGTATTATTGAAGTATTAATACATTATTTAACGTATAATCACTGAAATATGTATGATTAATTTGTGCTTTAGCCGACTATCAAATTTATCAGCATTAATGTTTTTAGGTTTTAATTAACGAAATCAATAATTATGGTGGTTTTTAATTAATGCAACTTTTTTTAATTAATGAAATTTACCATTAGGATGAAATTTTTATTAATAAAATTAATTTTTTAATAAACGAAATTGACAACTAAGGCAAGTGGGTTATTTATTTTTTAATTAATAGAATTTATTTTTTACTAAATGCAATTGACAGTTAGTGTGGGTGGGGTTTTTAAATAATTAAATTGACCATTAAGGTGGGATTTTATTTGAGCCCTCAAGTACTGGTATAGAAGGAAATTTGATAAAATTTTGACATTATCTCTCTTATATGTAAAAGAAATTTGATTCAATTATTTGAGATTATCTATTTTATATGGAAAGATATTATGTAAAGGAAATTTGATTCAATTATTTGAGATTATCTATCTTATATGGAAAGATATTTGAATCAATTATTTGACACTATCAAATTTGTTAGTATCAATGTTTTTATTTTGCATCAATGCTTTTATTTTTTAATTAAAAATTTTCAATTATGATTAGTTTTTTGATATTAATATTGGTTTATATGGAGAAGAAAGTTTGAATCAATCATTTTCACAATTTTAAACTGAGGATGTATTTTATGAAGTGTTAGTCAAATGGTTGAAATATAATTAATAAGTTGAAAGTTTTTTTTTAAATATATAATAAATAATATAAATAATTATTAATATAATTAATTTCACTTAAGATAATAAATTAATTATGATGATTGTAAGTTTCTTTCATTTTTTAAATTTGTGTAAACAAACACAATCTTTTACTTATGCAATACTTATCCCCATACTCGCATTTATATTTCTACACACTTATTTTTCCCAAATTTCTAATTTATATATTATTTTTATACTATTATTTAATTATTATTTATTATGTGTACATAGGTCCAGATGATATAATAAAAACAAACTTTTGTATTGAGAGTCTAGGTATAAAATAATAAAATAACATATACCTCTCAATAAAAAAAAAAAATCTATATTCAATTTATTATATTGCAATTTATTTATTTTTAACAAAGAACATACATATTACTTAGACCTAGCATTTATTTTGACTTTCCACATGGGAAACCAATTTAAAGGCTAATAGTAGAATTTTAGTTTTCAAAAAATGATGAAGCATACATATCCATTAAGAATTTTTTTGACTAAAAACACATGGCATACTAGCTAGTAGCCTAAAGTGTGCTACCAACAAACAAAAAAAGCTATACATAGAGAGCCAAAACTAGCAACAATAAACATGGAAACAATGACTATGATCAAATTTCTACTATTCATTGGAATGAAAAGAAAATGTAGAGACCTATATGGGTTTAGGATTCCTAGAGTTCTTTGGTAGATTTGGCCCTTTGGCCCAAAGAATGACGATCTCCATGCATGCAAAGCAATCATCCATGTCTTTGAATTTTACTTGAGAAGAAGCTCATCCCTATAATCATTTCTTTCAACAAGGAATTTTTTTAGCAATGACTTCACATGCCAATAAAAAAATGGTGAAAATTTCAGAATCCAAGTGATGTTTGTCATTCTGTGCTTCAGGTAGCTCAATTGCCAATGGTCTAGCTCAATTGGCAATGGTTGTGGAAATGAAGTCTCATCCAACGAGAAGTCTTGGGTTCAAATCTTGTGCTATCTCCGAGATCACTTGAGAATTTGGACATGATGAAGATGTAGTCTTGCCAAGCTTAAAAAAAAAAAAGTGATGTTTGTCATTAACAATCTCTTCAAAAAAGGGATGTTTGTCATTAACAATCTCATGTTTGTCATTAACAATCTCTTCAAAAAAGGGATGTTTGTCATTAACAATCTCTTCTTCAACCTCTCTGATTTCCTATTGGATTTTTGGTTGAGGATTGAGCTTAGGCTTAGGCTGAAGAAACATTACGCTCCTTACTACCATCAACACCTTTGCGAGAGTGGGCTTGTAGGACTAGAACATGAATAGTTGGCAAGGAGAGGACAAACCAAAGTGAAAGATGTGGAGGGAGAAAACCAAGAAACACTGGAAACTATCACAGGGACATGTAAGGGAAATGAACATCTATATAGTGAAAGAAAGAAATCATAGTGTAATACATGAACGAGGGGATGCTTGGAGGAGCTTGTCGCCACCTAGTCCCACAAGCACCGTAAGTTCCTTACATTTAGCAAAACCATGATCACTTCCCAACTATGAGAGCCATACAAAAATCAAAGAGAAGTAGAAATAATTGAATTGTTAAAAATTAAAATATAAGTGCAACCTTGAGAATTATCCTTTGTGGCCTATCCCCAATCTTGGAACCGGGGAGACTATAGGGAAGGACGAGCCAAGTCAAGAGGGTCTAGTCTTTCTCCCATAAAAACATGGTGAAGATGTTAGTGAAAGGAAGTCGTGAAGAGAGCGATAAATCACACCTGAAAGGCCTAAATTAGCTACGCATACGAACATTATGAGCCTAATTTCAAAAATCCTAGAGGAATCAAAGCTCCCACATAAAAACCTCCAAACCAACACAATGAAATTAAGATCAAAACAAAACCACATGAAGTTATTCCTTGCACAAAGCAACATGTAGCTTGTGCTTGATGGAGGGTGACATCCACTACGCATTGATGTAATGCTTGAGATGGCCCCTGGTTAACCCCATTCAACTCCTTCCTTTTGTCTCCATTCTCATTCCATAAGGATTTTAGTTCTTACTAACTTATATTTAAATTCAATTAATAATATAAAAACTTAACATTTACCATAATTCCTTTTTCTAAACTTTATATATAAAATCCAGGCCATATGTATCACATTTATTTATTTATTTATTTTATAAAACATGTTAAATAAACTATCATACGCATATCTATTTAGTTATATGTATTATGAAAGCTTACTCATGATTCATATTTTAACTATGATATTTTAATATTTTATGTTGAACTAAAATAAATATATAAAAACTAATATTTAAATAAACTCCTTTTCTAAATCCAAAATTAGATTTAAAAAAATACATAAAAAATTCAAATAAAAAATTATAAAATATGTTAAAAAAATACATGTATTATATCTAAATAGTTATGAGATTCAATTAAAATAAAATAAGTACAAACATATAAAAATTATATATAATATAGATAAGTATTATAAATAATCAACATATATCTATGTTAAACTAAACAAATATTCTATAGAATAACATTTCTAAAAGTTAAATTTTTCTTAATTTTACATTAAAAAATGTTGTATCTTAAAAATTAAATCATTAATCTATATAATGTATTAATTTTATTTGGTTAAAACTTTTTATAACATCACCAAATAAATTCTTTAAATATTTGATAAATCTAAAGTTAAAATAAATCTATTTAATTATATATATATTTTTTTTAAATAATTTTTTATTTTATATATAATAAATGTTTATTAGTATTTTACACCAATTTCTAATATTCCGCTCTATATTTTCTCTTATATTGACATGTAAAGTACTTAGCTACTTTCTATACAATTATAACAAAACAGAGTTTCATTTTCGTGATAGTAAATTATAATTTATGAGTTATTTTCCAAATTTACACAACAAAGAAGTGTTTATTTATATTTATATTTTTGTTAATTCAATCCAGATATTATGATTTTTGTTTATATATATATTTTTTAAAAATTGTGAAGAGATAAATCTAATAATCACTTTCATAACTTTGCCAAATTTAACTTTGACAATCGATCTTAAAGTGATTAAGTTATTTCAGAAGGGTTTGTTTTTTTTTTCAAAAGAAAAAATAAGCTGTTTTTTATATATAAAATCCTAGTTTATATACATAGTTTTTTATCTAATGAAATTCATATTTAAGAAGTAAAATATTTAGTGGTCACTACCACTGACCATTACTTTAATTATGTGTTATGTAAAGTTTGAGTTAGATAGAATTAGGGAAATGTGTTTTTTTGGCTTAGTCAAATGAAATAGTTTTTTATAGGAATTTATTAAAATTTGACAATACAATTTCAATATTTGTTGTTCTTTAAAAAACATATTTTAATGTATAAATAGATTCAACATCCTAAAAAACCTTAGGGCATTAGAATTATGCAGATTAAACAATTTAAACACAAGTTTTTAAAAATCTCTATAATTTTGATTAAAATTAAACAGAAAAATAGAAATAAAAAAAAAATATTTTGTCTATAAATTAAACTACCTATTTTCTTTTATTAAACATTAACATTAAGATACTTTTGTTTTTAACTATATCTATAACATATTTTGCTACCCCTTTTCCTTAAAATACTAACATTAAGATACTTTTGTTTTCAACTATGTGTATAACATATTTTTATGTCTATTGCAAAATATATATCTAAGGGATATATTCTATTAACTTTGATATTCCTTCTCCTATAGATTCTCTAAATTCTCTCTTTGTCCATGACTCCACCAACTACATTTTGGCAATGGTGATGTCACAACTCTAACTTATTAACGAACTCACACACAAAAAAAAAAAAATTATAAGGTTCATTACTAATGATTACGCGCATGTACTATGAGGTAGAGGGTAACATTAATATCATTATCCTATGATATTATGCGGAGACTGTACCACGAGATTTGGAGTACTTTGTTTATATTATTCAATTCCATAAGGTTTACTGACTTGCCGCCACTGCTTGCCAAGTGGCATACCTATTGGTTCACTATGCTGGCGACTGTGACTGCTCTTTATTGTCCTGACCGAACCCTGCACCTCGAAATATGGGAGTAAGATCTAACGGCGATGACGAAACCCTCTTCCATCAAACGATGGAGAGTTGATCCCGTTCTCCAAGGTGACTGTTTAGGGTTTGAGGCCGCGGGTATACCTTGCCGCCAGCACATACATTGGTATTTTCCTCCGCGGCTTCCATGGTATTCGACTGGCTTCCGAGCTCCACCAGGCGGGGGTCCTCTGCTACTGCACCAGGTATATGGTTCCGTTATACTCTCAATCCGGTGTAACCTTCGCTTATGGTTATAATATATTCATTGTGTTAACTGTTTTGTTTGGGTGTAGACTTACCAACAACCGCGTCTTGTCCGTTTTCATGATAATTATATGTTTAATATGCTTCCTGGTATGCAGGCGTTCGATCATTCACTAATTAATTTACATATAGAGATTTGTCCATCCCTTCTACAGGTATGCATTTGGTCTCATCCCGATAGCTCGCCTTGACTACCTGTTTTCATATTTCACACTTATGCCATCGGTCGCTTAACCCCTTTTCAACTTTGTTTGTTCGCTGTCTAGAAATGGCGGGGACCTCTCTGCCGAACGACGCAGGTCTTTGGTTGGATTGATAATCGTTGGGTCGTTCGATCCAAGTGATGTTCCAGGTTGAATTCTGCAGTTCCGCCCACTCGAACAGAGGTAAGTCGACCCTTGACTAATTTTCGATTTTCTTTCAGTTTGTATTCCTCTCGGTTAGTCCGGCTCTGCTAATGGACTGTCTTTGCTTGGCAACGGTTACCCTTCGCATGGTAAGACTGTGGATGACCAGCCCAGTTGCTCGCCATCTGCGGGTAAGTAATAACTTTATTGGGTCTTCTCCATTCGTCAATTCGTCGTAAGGGGTACTTGTTTTTGATGGTCAGTTTGTTTAACTACCGATAATCAATGCACATTCTGAGGGTTCCATCTTTTTTCTTGACGAACAATACTGGAGCTCCCTAAGGTGACACACTAGGTCGAATGTAATTTTTATCTAATAATTCTTGCAGTTGCATCTTCAATTCTGTTAACTCAGGCACGCTCATTCGGTAAGGTGCTCTTGATACTGGAGTTGCGCCTGGTATCAATTCTATAGTAAAGTCTATATTTCTTTTTGGGGGTAATCCGGGGATTTCCTCCGGAAATACATCTGCAAAATCTTGTACCACAGGAATGTTATCCAAAGCTGCTGCTTTGCCTTTACAGTCTGCAAAACCTACTTGTATAGCATACATCTGACATCCTTTTTGAATACATTTTGCCAACTGAGTTGCGGTTATTGGTCGGACTTGCACTGGTCGCTGGATCCCTTGTATTTCTTTTCTATGTCCATCTTGATCTTTATAATAAATGACTTTAGTTTTGCAATCAACTAATGACCAGTGTCTTTCCAACCAATCCATTCCAATTAAAACATCGTACGATCCGAGAGGGAGTACATTTAGATCCGCTACCACTGATTCTCCCGCTATTGAAAGTGAACAATCCTTAATTTTTGTTGTGACTCGCCTCTTGACCCCCGTGCTTAATTGTACCAGCCATGGGTTTTTAAATTTAATAGGCTGTAGTTTACAGTGTTCTACTATCTTGGGACTCACATAACTTAATGTAGAACCAGGGTCAATTAAAACAGTTATACTAAGGTCTGAAATCTTACCTTCAAATTCGACCATAGTGGGTTGATACTCTGCCTGATGATTGTCCAAAGCTGCGTTAATTCTGGGTATGCTATGTCCAACTTCGCCAACAGTTGAGGCTTCATGGATTTGTGACAGTTGTTCTGTTCCCTTCCGCTGTGGGCAGTTTTTAACATAGTGTGGTCCCCCACAGCCCCAGCACTGCACCTGGGGTCTAGTCGTCCCCTCACTGTCCATTCTTATATGTTGTTAGTTGATTTTTGGTTCATTTGATGTCTTAAACTTGCTTGCACTTCTAGTTACATTTCTATTATTTGGCCCCTTGTTAAATCCTTTGCCACTACAACTTCCTTTATTTAGACCATTCGTCTTGAAGCCTTTCCTTTCATTCCATTTCTTGCTAGCAGTATCTCCTTTTTGCTTGCTTTGTTGGTAACAAATTCTGGCTTTACGAATGACCTCGTCCATTGACTTAGGATTATCGAATTCAATCCGTTCCCCCATATATGGGGGCAGGCTGCTAACAAAACGTTGCACCTTTGCTTTTTCTTCCCTTATATATGGCACATAACGGAGCAAGGAGGTGAAACGGGTAATAAATTCATCAATCGTCTTCTGTCCCAGCCGCAGATCATGGAATTCTCATGCTTTTTAATCATAAAAATGTTAAGTTAGGTATCTCTCCTTAAAGTACCGTTGGAAATTCTCCCAAGTGATCATTTTCTCCATCACCCCTTTCATTATTTTGACTTCCTCCCACCATAAGGTGGCTTTTCCCTGCAGTTGAAAAATAGCAAACCAGGCTTTAAGGTTGTGGTCGTACTCGTACAGTTGAAAATACTTATTCATATTAATCAGCCAAGCTTCTGCCGCTTCTTCGTGTTCTCCGTCAAAATGTGGGGGCTTAATCTTGCGGAATTCTCCTTGTAACTCCGTCGTTTGTCTCTTTGAGGTTTTTTGTTCCAATGCATTATCAGAACGCTCCTCTTGCTCCTCAGATCTCTCAGGTGGTATAGGGTGATTCTGTTCCTCTCACATCCGCTGTTGTTCTGCACTAGGATTAATTGGCAGTTGATTCTGTCTCTCAGATAGACTTTTTAAAATCCTTTGCTGTTTTGTTGTCAATCGTGCATTGTCTTCTCGTAATCGAGCCATTTCCCTTTTAAGTTCTTGTACCGTTTCCAAGATTGCTTGATTGGTAACCCTAGCTTCTTCCCCGAGTTGTACCCATAGTTCTGGGTTAATCTCCGGATCATGAGTCCCTTGACCCGCCGTGTATCTATGAGATGCACCGTCTGTTCTTCTCATGTTGTAATTGCTTAGCTTCTGTTCCTGAGATTGTTCATAATTTAAGTAATAACAAACATCAGCATGTTAATGACAATAATTATATACATTATTTCTATCTCTGATACTTTCATATGCACATTACTATTATTCATCAGAATTTCGCATTTATATTGCTCTGTTATCCCAGAGGCCGCAGTTTTGGTACCTGGGCTCTGATACCATATGTCACAACTCTAACTTATTAACGAACTCACACACACAAAAAAAAAAAATTATAAGGTTCATTACTAATGATTACGTGCATGTACTATGAGGTAGAGGGCAACATTAATATCATTATCCTATGATATTATGCAGAGACTGTACCACGAGATTTGGAGTACTTTGTTTATATTATTTAATTCCATAAGGTTTATTGACTTGCCGCCACTGCTTGCCAAGTGGCATACCTATCGGTTCACTATGCTGGCGACTGTGACTTCTCTTTATTGTCCTAACCGAACCCTGCACCTCGAAATCTGGGAGTAAGATCTAACGGCGATGACGAAACCCTCTTCCATCGAACGATGGAGAGTTGATCCCATTCTCCAAGGTGACTATTTAGGGTTTGAGGCAGCAGGTATACCTTGCCGCCAGCACATACATTGGCATTTTCCTCCGCGGCTTCCATGGTATTTGACTGGCTTCCGAGCTCCACCAGGCGGGGGTCCTCTGCTACTCCACTAGGTATATGGTTCCGTTATACTCTAAATCTGGTGTAACCTTCGCCTATGGTTATAATATATTCATGTGTTAACTGTTTTGTTTGGGTGCAGACTTACCAACAGTCGCGTCCTGTCCGTTTTCATGTTAATTATATGTTTAATAGGCTTCCTGGTATGCAGGCGTTCGATCGTTCACTAATTAATTTACATCTAGAGATTTGTCCATCCCTTCTACAGGTATGCATTTGGTCTCATCCCGATAGCTCGGCTTGACTACCTGTTTTCATATTTCACAGTTATGCCATTGGTCGCTTAACCCCTTTTTAAATTTGTTTGTTCGTTGTCTGGAAATGGCGGGGACCTCTCTGCCGAACGGTGCAGGTCTTGGGTTCGATTGATAATCGCTGGGTCATTCGATCTGAGTGATGTTCCAGGTTGAATTCTGCAGTTCCGCCCACTCGAACCGAGGTAAGTCGACCCTTGACTAATTTTCAATTTTCTTTCAGTTTGTATTCCTCTCGGTTAGTCCGGCTCTGCTAATGGACTATCTTTGCTTGGCAGGGGTTACCCTTCGCATGGTAAGACTGTGGATGACCAGTCCGGTTGCTCGCCATCTGCGGGTAAGTAATAACTTTATTGGCTCTTCTCCATGCATCCGTTGTCGTTTCCTCCCAGTTAACCCCGCTGTTTACTGGCAGGTCCTTCCGCGTTCTCATGAAACCCTCCGCTAGACTCTGTCGAGGTTGCAACAATTAATTTCCGTCATTGTGTTCATTGTTTGTATATGGTTTAATGCCTTGGTTACTCGCGGATATTTCTTTTTATTCATGGTTGTATTGACATGGAACAGTGAATGCCCTTGAGCGATTCACGATTTGGTTTCTGGGTTTGCTGTTGAATGATACACAGTTCCAGATTTTATATATATCAACTTGTTTTCATTATGGCGTCTCACCATTCTTTTTCCGTGATTATTAAAAGTGTGTTGCATTCTGTAGTTTAATTTCTGAGCTAGGCGTCAACCTGTAGTAATCATACGGGTTTGCCCTCATAGTCTCGGTACAGTTTATGATTCGCTCATTGTGATTTAATCCTCTTTGCAATATTTGTAATGATTGAGCTATTCGGTTTCGATATCCTTACATGCTCATATGACGCGCGAAGAGTGTTCACTACAGGTTATCATTAGATAGATGTTCGGTTGTATTGATTACCGCATATGGTCTATTAAATTCTAGGTTATCGCCCTTTATTTCTTGCTTACAGTTCTTTAAAGAAAATGTCTTAAGCTTCTGGGTTATCGCCCTTTCTTTCTTGCTTAAAGTTCTTAAAGAAAATGTCTTAAAGTTCTGGGTTATCGCCCTTTCTTTCTTGCTTACAGTTCTTAAAGAAAACACCTTATGAGGAATGTCTGTTTTTCTTAATCTCTACACCATTTAAGTTTTAGTCATTATTTTGAATAGTTCTGTCAAAGCAATTTACTGCGTAATCCTCTGTATAATATAGCTTAAGTTTGTTTAATCATGAGTTTTTCCTTCTTGAGGAACGTTAATAAGTTTTCTCGTATTCATGACTGTAATTATATACAAGCTATTTCTCTGTCTTTTAACTACAGGCTCCTACTCGGCCTGTTAGATTAATAACAATCTAATGATTTCTTTAAATCTATTGACTAATATTTCCCTTATGATTTACTGTTGTTTATCGCTTACAACCCACTGGTTATCCTCCTTTCACTGAGGAGTGACCTCTGGCTAGCGAATAAAGAAGGTTTCTTTATAGTGTTTGACATTGCTACAATAAATTTGAGTTCATTCTTCCTTGTTTATTTCATAGCATACTGTTAAGCCTTTGCTCACTTAACTAAACTGTAAAAACTCAGTAACTGTACAAAATTACTGCTATACTTACCTGAGAGTTTGTCCTAAAGCTTCCACACCCTTGCAGGTTTTCCTTTTTTTTAAAGAAACAGGGAATTATCCCTTGCTTATCGATCGTCCCCACCATGAGACTAATTACGAGAATTACGTCTCCCCCCAAGCTCATTGCCAGACCACTGTCTTCAGCAATTACTTGAATGCACAGCATGTGCCATGTTATGTGATCACCACGAGACGTAACATACCTCCTTTTCCTTGTCCTCCGTCTGTTCCCCAATAGCCCGGATGTCTCCTCCTTTCTAAGGAAGGAGCAAAACAGTTAGGGTTTTCTTTCCCTTCTTGACAACTGTTTTATTTTTAAAAAAAAAGGAAAAGAAAATTATCATCAAGAAAATAACTTCCTTGCTCAAAGTTACCAATGTAATTCTTTTATTCATGCTTCAGTTTTTACATAAGCAATACTAATAATTTATCCCAGTAAAATATATATATGTTTTCCTTTTAAGACAGAAAAGTAATTTCATTAATTACCGGGATCATTACATCTTCCCCCCCTGAGATTGGACATCATCTCGATGTCTTCCAGCTTCAAACAGTCCTGGATAATTCTTTAACATTAACGCTTCATCTTCCCAAGTGGCCTCCTCAGGCCCAAGATGTTGCCATTGAACCTTAACTTGGGTAATAACTCGTTTCCGTAGTTGTACTTCTCTCCGGTCGAGAGTGTTCAGTGGTTCGACGAGGACCTCTCCTTCCGGTTCGACCTGCAGCAAATAATATTTAAGTTAGTTTTTCTTTTTCCTTTAAGAAAATGATCGTCTAACTATTACCTTGACAAGTCTATTTGTCCTATTAGTTCCCACCTGAATCTCTTGCCATCTGATCAGATGTCTAGGGTCATAGACATATTTTTTTAAAAATGACACATGGAAAACGTTGTGAACCCGGATGTGGCTGGGTAGAGCGAGTTGGTATGCTACTGGTCCAACTCTTACCAGCACTTGGAAGGGTCCACAATATCGGGGAGCTAACTTAGTGCACCCGCTCCATTGTAATGTACTTCTTTTGGCTTGAATCTTAATGTACACATGGTCTCCCACCTGATATTCCTTAAACCTCCTTTTCCGATCTGCAAAATTTTTCTGTCTATCTTGGGCAGCTTTCAAATTAGTTTGTACCCTCTTTACCATGTCCTCCATTTCCTTAAGCATCTCGGGCCCTAGACTCAATCTATCCTCTGGCCCAACCCAATTCGAGGGAGTACGACACTTCCGTCCATACAGAATTTGAAAAGGACTTAGTTGGGTTGAGGTATGGTATCCATTGTTATATGCGAATTCTACCAAATGTAGATATTCCTCCCACAACGTAGGCTGTTGCATCACGTAAGCTCTTAAAATGTCTTCGACCACTTGGTTTACCCGTTCCGTCTGCCCATCCGTTTGGGGATGATATGCTGTACTGAAATTCAGCTGAGTTCCCAATTTAGCAAATAATGTCCTCCAAAAGGGTGAAGTGAATTTCACATCTCGACCAGAAATGATTGTCTTCAGGAGTCCATGTAATTTGAACACGTTCTGCATGAAGACATGAGCGATCTGCGCAGTCTTGTACGTAGATTGTACAGGTATGAAATGTGCGGCTTTACTCAAGTTGTCTACCACTACCATGATAGAATCGTTATTTCTCTTTGTCTTTGGCAATCCAGTGATAAAATCCATGGTGATGGTCTCCCATTTCCATTCCGGTATGGGTAGTGGCTGTAATAGTCCGGCTCGATGTTGATGTTCTGTTTTAATTTGTTGGCATTCCAAACACTGAGCTAAATACTGGGTCACATCCTTCTTCATTCCAGGCCAGAAATAATTTCCTCGAATTGCAGTAATCATCTTCTGATAGCCTGGATGTCCTGCATAGTGACTGGTGTGGAACTCATCCAAAATCAGACTTTTAATCTGGTTCTCATTGGGTATATATATTCTTCCCTTGTAATAGAGCATACCTGCCTTATCCAGTTCAAATTTTTGTGGGTTTCCCTCATCATTGGCCTGCTGTAATTGCTTCTTAATTTGTTGGTACTCTGCATCCTGTTCTGTTGTTCTCTGCACAGTTTCTAAGAGAGTACTTTTCCAGCTACTTAGGGATATTTGATATAAGCTTTGCACCTTTCGACTTAAGGCATCAGCCACCCGGTTCTCCTTTCCCTGCAAATGTTTAATATCGAAGTCAAATGTGCTTAGGAAATCCGCCCATCTGGCTTGTCTGGTGTTTAAAGTGGGCTGGATGAAGTATTTAGTTAGACTATGATGGTCAGTCAATAACAAAAACTTTCTCCCCAAGAAATAGTGTCGCCACATCTTCAGGGCATGTATAACAGCGATCAGTTCCAAATCATAAGCAAAATTTTTTACTCATGTTCTTTGAGCTTTCTTGATTCATAGGCAATCACTTTGCCTTCTTGCATTAATACACCTCCCAACCCTTCCTTGCTTGCATCTGTGCATACCACATATTCTTTGTCAGGATCTGCTATACTCAAGATCGGTGTTGTAGTAAGCAATCGTTTTAATTTTTCGAAACTTCTCTGACATTCGGGGGTCCATTGGAATGCTCTTCCCTTTTTCTGCAGAGAAGTGATGGGGAATGCCACTTTGGAAAAATCTTTCACAAATCGTCTATAGTACCCGGCTAAACCCATGAAGGACCGGATATCCGTGACATCCTTTGGTACAGGCCACTCCATTATAGCCCTTACCTTTTCAGGGTCTACAACAATGCCTTCCTTGGTAATCACATGGCCTAAATACTGAATCTCTTCTTGGAAAAAGTCGCATTTACTAAACTTGGCGTACAGCTGGTGTTCCCTAAGGATCTGCAGCACCATTTTAAGATGCTCCTGGTGCTCTTCGACCGTACAAGGATATATTAATATATCGTCAATAAATATCAGTACAAACCGATCCAGATATTGATGAAAAATACTATTCATTAAACACATGAATGTGGCAGGGGCGTTAGTTAACCCAAAAGGTAATACCACAAACTCATAATGCCCATACCTTGTTCGGAGGGCAGTTTTGGCAATGTCCTCTTCTTTAATCCGGATCTGGTGATAACCTGACCTGAAGTCAATCTTAGAGAACACGGTCGCTCCTTTCACTTGATCGAACAATTCGTCAATTCGTGGTAAGGGGTACTTGTTTTTGATGGTCAGTTTGTTTAACTGCCGATAATTAATGCACATTCTCAGGGTTCCATCTTTTTTCTTGACGAACAATACTGGAGCTCCCCAAGGTGACACACTAGGTCGAATGTAATTTTTATCTAATAATTCTTGCAGTTGCATCTTCAATTCTGTTAACTCAGGCACGCTCATTCGGTAAGGTGCTCTTGATACTGGAGCTGCGCCTGGTATCAATTCTATAGTAAAGTCTATATTTCTTTTTGGGGGTAATCCGGGGATTTCCTCCGGAAATACATCTGCAAAATCTTGTACCACAGGAATGTTATCCAAAGCTGCTACTTTTCCTTTACAGTCTGCAAAACCTACTTGTATAGCATACATCTGACATCCTTTTTGAATACATTTTGCCAACTGAGTTGCGATTATTGGTCGGATTTGCACTGGTTGTTGGATCCCTTGTATTTCTTTTCTATGTCCATCTTGATCTTTATAATAAATGACTTTAGTTTTGCAATCAACTAATGACCAGTGTCTTTCCAACCAATCCATTCCAATTAAAACATCGTACGATCCGAGAGGGAGTACATTCAGATCCGCTACCACTGATTCTCCAGCTATTGAAAGTGAACAATCCTTAATTTTTGCTGTGACTCGCCTCTTGGCCCCCGTGCTTAATTGTACCAGCCATGGGTGTTTAAATTTAACAGGCTGTAGTTTATAGTGTTCTACTATCTTGGGACTCACATAACTTAATGTAGCACCAGGGTCAATTAAAACAGTTATACTAAGGTCTGAAATCTTACCTTCAAATTCGACCATAGTGGGTTGATACTCTGCCTGATGATCGTCCAAAGCTGCGTTAATTCTGGGTATGCTACGTCCAACTTGCCAACAGTTGAGGCTTCATGGATTTGTGACAGCTGTTCTGTTCCCTTCCGCTGTGGGCAGTTTTTAACATAGTGTGGTCCCCCACAGCCCCAGCACTGCACCTGGGGTCTAGTCGTCCCCTCACTGTCCATTCTTATATGTTGTTCATTGATTTTTGGTTCATTTGATGTCTTAAACTTGCTTGCACTTCTGTTTACATTTCTATTATTTGGCCCCTTGTTAAATCCTTTGCCACTACGACTTCCTTTATTTAGACCATTCGTCTTGAAGCCTTTCCTTTCATTCCATTTCATGCTAGCAGTATCTCCTTTTTGCTTGCTTTGTTGGTAGCAAATTCTGGCTTTACGAATTACCTCGTCCATTGACTTAGGATTATCGAATTCAATCCGTTCTCGCATATATCGGGGCAGGCTGCTAACAAAACGTTGTACCTTTGCTTTTTCTTCCCTTATATATGGCACATAACGGAGCAAGGAGGTGAAACGGGTAATAAATTCATCAATTGTCTGCTGTCCCAGCCGTAGATCATGGAATGCTTGTGCTTTTTCGTCATAAAAACGTTCGGTTAGGTATCTCTCCTTAAAGTACCGTTGGAAATTCTCCCAAGTGATCGTTTGCTCCGTCACCCCTTTCACTATTTTGACTTCCTCCCACCATAAGGTGGCTTTTCCTTGCAGTTGAAAAATAGCCAACCGGGCTTTAAGGTTGTGGTCGTACTCGTACAACTGAAAATACTTATTCATATTAATCAGCCAAGCTTCTGCCGCTTCTTCCTATTCTCCGTCAAAATGTGGGGGCTTAATCTTGCGGAATTCTCCTTGTAACTTCGTCCTTTGTCTCTTTGAGGTTTGTTGTTCCAATGCATTATCAGAACACTCCTCTTGCTCCTCAGATCTCTCAGGTGGTATAGGATGATTTTGTTCCTCTCACATCCGTTGTTGTTCTGCACTAGGATTAATTGGCAGTTGATTCTGTCTCTCAGACAGACTTTTTAAAATCCTTTCCTATTTTGTTGTCAGTCGTGCATTGTCTTTTCGTAATCGAGCCATTTCCCTTTTAAGTTCTTGTACCGTTTCCAAGATTGCTTGATTGGTAACCCTAGCTTCTTCCCCGAGTTGTACCCATAGTTCTGGGTTAATCTCCGGATCATGAGTCCCTTGACCCGCCGTGTATCTATGATATGCACTGTCTGTTCTTCTCATGTTGTAATTGCTGGCTTCTGTTCCTGAGATTGTTCATAATTTAAGTAATAACAAACATCAACATGTTAATGACAATAATTATATACATTATTTCTATCTCTGATACTTTCATATGCACATTACTATTATTCATCAGAATTTCGCATTTATATTGCTCTGTTATCCCAGAGGCCGCAGTTTTGGTACCTGGGCTCTGATACCATATGTCACAACTCTAACTTATTAAGGAACTCACACACAAAAAAAATAAACTTATAAGGTTCATTACTAATGATTACGCGCATGTACTATGAGGTAGAGGGCAACATTAATATCATTATCCTATGATATTATGCAGAGACTGTACCACGAGATTTGGAGTACTTTGTTTATATTATTTAATTCCATAAGGTTTATTGACTTGCCGCCACTGCTTGCCAAGTGGCATACCTATCGGTTCACTATGCTGGTGACTGTGACTTCTCTTTATTGTCCTGACCGAACCCTGCACCTCGAAATATGGGAGTAAGATCTAACGGCGATGACGAAACCCTCTTCCATCGAACGATGGAGAGTTGATCCCATTCTCCAAGGTGACTGTTTAGGGTTTGAGGCCGCGGGTATACCTTGCCGCCAGCACATACATTAGCGTTTTCCTCCGCGGCTTCCATGGTATTTGACTGGCTTCCGAGCTCCACCAGGCGGGGGTCCTCTGCTACTCCACTAGGTATATGGTTTCGTTATACTCTAAATCCGGTGTAACCTTCGCCTATGGTTATAATATATTCATTGTGTTAACTGTTTTGTTTGGGTGAATACTTACCAACAGCCGCGTCCTGTCCATTTTCATGTTAATTATATGTTTAATATGCTTCCTGGTATGCAGGCGTTCGATCGTTCACTAATTAATTTACATCTAGAGATTTGTCCATCCCTTCTACAGGTATGCATTTGGTCTCATCCTGATAGCTCGGCTTGACTACCTGTTTTCATATTTCACAGTTATTCCATCAGTCGCTTAACGCCTTTTTAACTTTGTTTGTTCGCATTCTGGAAATGGCGGGGACCTCTCTGCTGAATGGCGCAGGTCTTGGGTTCGATTGATAATCGTTGGGTCATTCGATCCGAGTGATGTTCCAGGTTGAATTCTGCAGTTCTGCCCACTCGAACCGAGGTAAGTCGACCCTTGACTAATTTTCGATTTTCTTTCAATTTGTATTCCTCTCGGTTAGTCCGGCTCTGCTAATGGACTATCTTTGCTTGGCAGGGGTTACCCTTCGCATGGTAAGACTGTCGATGACCAGTCCGGTTGCTCGCCATCTGCGGGTAAGTAATAACTTTATTGGGTCTTCTCCATGCATCCATTTTCGTTTCCTCCCGGTTAACCCCGCCGTTTACTGGCAGGTCCTTCCGCGTTCTCATGAAACCCTCCGCTAGACTCTGTCGAGGTTGCAACAATTAATTTCCGTCATTGTGTTCATTGTTTGTATATGGCTTAATGCCTTGGTTACTCGCGGATATTTCTTTTTATTCACGGTTGTATTGACATGGAACAGTGAATGCCCTTGAGCGATTCACGATTTGGTTTCTGGGTTTGCTGTTGAATGATACACAGTTCCAGATTTTATATATATCAACTTGTTTTCATTATGGCGTCTCACCATTCTTTTTCCGTGATTATTAAAAGTGTGTTGCATTCTGTAGTTTAATTTCCGAGCTAGGCGTCAATCTATAGTAATCATATGGGTTTGCCCTCATAGTCTCGGTACAGTTTATGATTCGCTCATTGCGATTTAATCCTCTTTGCAATATTTGTTATGATTGAGCTATTCGGTTTCGATATCCTTACATGCTCATATGACGCGCGAAGAGTGTTCGCTACAGGTTATCATTAGATAGATGTTCGGTTGTATTGATTACCGCATATGGTCTATTAAATTCTGGGTTATCGCCCTTTATTTCTTGCTTACAGTTCTTTAAAGAAAATGTCTTAAGGTTCTGGGTTATCGCCCTTTCTTTCTTGCTTACAGTTCTTAAAGAAAATGTCTTAAAGTGGGTTATCGCCCTTTCTTTCTTGCTTACAGTTCTTAAAGAAAACACCTTATGAGGAATGTCTGTTTTTCTTAATCTCTACAGCATTTAAGTTTTAGTCATTATTCTGAATAGTTCTCTCAAAGCAATTTACTGCATAATCCTCTGTATAATATAGCTTAAGTTTGTTTAATCATGAGTTTTTCCTTCTTGAGGAACGTTAATAAGTTTTCTCGTATTCATGACTGTAATTATAAACAAGCTATTTCTCTGTCTTTTAACTACAGGCTCCTACTCGCCCTGTTAGATTAATAACAATCTAATGATTTCTTTAACTCTATTGACTAATATTGCCCTTATGATTTACTGTTGTTTATCGCTTACAGCCCACTGGTTATCCTCCTATCACTGAGGAGTGACCTCTGGCTAGCGAATAAAGAAGGTTTCTTTCCTCTGGCTAGCGAATAAAGAAGGTTTCTTTATAGTGTTTGACATTGCTACAATAAATTTGAGTTCATTCTTCCTTGTTTATTTCATAGCATACTGTTAAGCCTTTGCTCACTTAACTAAACTTTAAAAACTCAGTAACTGTACAACATTACTGTTATACTTACGTGAGAGTTTGTCCTCAAGCTTCCACACCCTTTCAGGTTTTTCTTTTTTTAAAAGAAACAGGGAATTATCCCTTGTGTATCGATCCTCCCCACCATATGAGACTAATTACCAGAATTACGTCTCCCCCCAAGCTCATTGCGACACCATTGTCTTCAGCAATTACTTGAATGCAGAGCATGTGCCATGTTATCTGATCATCACCAGACCTAACATGCCTCCTTTTCCTTGTCCTTCGTCTATTCCCCAATAGCCCGGATGTCTCCTCCTTTCTAAGGAAGGAGTAAAACAGTTAGGGTTTTCTTTCCCTTCTTGACAACTGTTTTATTTAAAAAAAAAAGAAAAGAAAATTATCATCAAGAAAATAACTTCCTTGCTCGAAGTTACCAATGTAATTCTTTTATTCATGCTTCAGTTTTTACATAAGCAATACTAATAATTTATCCCAGTAAAATATATATATGTTTTCCTTTTAAGACAGAAAAGTAATTTCATTAATTACCAGGGTCATTACAGGTGAAAACATGATAGATTATAAATTTGTATACTTTTATTTTAAAAGCATTTTTTTATGACAAAAGTTTTAGTTATTTTTGAGCTTTGTTTATATGATAAAATTTTTGGTTTTTTTTAATCTCATATTTGTGTGATCTATATTAATTTTTTGAAATTAACTTTCAGATTAATCACATCATTATTATTTATTGGTTGAACTTTCTAATGTAGTTCATTCTTATTACTTAGATGAAAAACCTATTTATCATTAAAATTAAATAACAGTAAAAAATAAAATTTATTTTAATCAATAAAAGAAAAGACTAGAACCACTAGAACCGCTGATGCATCCATCCAGAGCTTTCGAAAGGTAATATTTTATTTTTTCTTTCAAACTTGCAAAAATTCACATCATCGTTATTAATTGTTTGCCATCATTATTAATAATTGGTCAAAAAATTTGAACCCTTTAATGTAATTCATCGTCAACCAAAAATGAAAAACCTAAATATTCTTAGAATGAATAAATTTGATTTGCTCTATAATGCTTATCACTAAACGTCAGGTTATGAGATCAAGAACACTCTGCATTTCTGTTGATCACAACCACTAAGCCAATCACAAGAGCTATGTTGCTTGTTAGTGCACAAATGTAAATTCTGATATCAGCAAAACTACCAGTTTACATATCAATATTTGTTTCCTCCATGGCGAATCATTTATCTACTTGACAATGCTAGTAACGGTGGTGTTAGGAATTGTATTACACTGCGACAACAAACATTTTCTGTGCGCCGAAGAATCCTTACAAAATGGTCAAAATCTAGAATAATCTCCACGCTAAACAAGGATGTCCATCTCTGAAATATTATTTGATTTATCTATATATTAGATACAATATTGGATTTCCGTTGAAACTAGCATTTTCTGTGCCACTGCCACCAAGAATCCTTAAGAACACGTTAAAATCAAGAGTAATATTCATGATAAACAACGATGTCCACGATATATATATATAGAGAGAGAGAGGATGATAGGTTTATTGTTTTATATCAATGATATGTTATTTGGTGATGAATAAAAATAATTATCAAATTGAATATTAATTTTGTACATTATTTAAAAGAAAAAGGGTTAAATGTGATGATAATAATATTTGAAATAGAAATATAATTAATAGTGATAAATAAGAGGGATATGGATTTTTATTAAAGTGAAAAACAATATATGGGTTAATATGAGTGATCCATAATCATTATGGAAGCAAAATCCATAAAATTTGTATTTTAATATTGTCAATGTTCTCAACTACACAATAAACAAAAAAAGCAGCAAGGCATAAATTCTAAAAAAATCATGACAGAAGATCACTAGATATATTCAAATCTAGTAAATAAAGAGAATTTACTTACATAATGTCAAATTTACAGATTCTATAACATTAGATTGCCTCTCAATCTTCAAAGATTCTATTTCAAGTTCAAATAGGAAATATTTGATAAAAATGATGCTCTTTCCAATATTGAACTATCTCACTTGATTAAAATCTTATAGTCTTTTACCACTTTCTCCTAAGGTGATTGAATTTCCCTTTTCTTGTGTTTCTTAAAATCTTTTGGGAATTTGGATTGGTTTGTGACACAAGAATTTTATGTTGGAATGATAATTTAAACTGCAGTGGAGCGACACCGACCACAGCATATTGTTTCCAGAAAACCTCCAATTGAGCTCCCTGCGATGCGATCAAGTCGCAGATCACATATCACACATTTTCTTGTTAACCTTCCTTGCGTCCTTTCTATTGTTTGTGATTGCGATTTCGCGATGCGATCTGATCGCATATCGCAAATCACATGTTTCAAACAGTTATGGCAGCGGCGGCACATCTTTTTTTTTTTTTTTTCCTCTGATGCAATGGTGCGATGTTGTGATGGGCCACGCATTAAATTCAGATAGGATATTTTCAGCCGTGTAATTAATGATATTTATGGTGGTTGGTAAATGTAGGTGAAATTTTTAATTTTATTGTTTTCTATTTTACGAAAGTATGGGCACAACCAACACATATGAAAGATATTTTGTGTGTTGTTCATTATATATATGAAAATGCAATGGCAGATATATGAGACAGAGCAGAATTAAAAAGGAGAGCTTTTTTTTCTGCAACGCACAACAGTGTTGAAACTCTATTTTTTCTGAGATAGTGAAATTAGTTTCTGGAACTGAAGCGTTCCTGTTGTAATCCCTCTGAGCAGAAAACGACTATTTTGTAACAGTTTTTTTTTGTTATGATTAAGATCCTGAATTAAAATAACAGAGCGTTGTTCTCTGTGAAATTTCTTTTATGTTTGAAATCATAAGAAATTTCCAACATGGTATCAGAGCCGGTCTAGGCACTCAGTGAGTCAAAAAATAGAGTTTGTTTTTCACTGTAGGAGCTGTAAGAAGCTTAGTGATCAGATATTTTTTTTCCAGCAGAGAAAGTTTTTTGCTTGTTTTTAATTATACAGACAGTATCTCTTCTTTACCTATACAAAGTTAAGATGGCAGATGCTGGAACAGGTTTGACAAATTCCCAACTGCCACAGTTTAATGGGAAAAATCACAGTTATTGGTCCATAATAATGAAAGCATTGTTTGCTTCTCAAGGAATATGGGAGCTGGTTGAAACTGGCTATGCTGAACCTGCAGATGCAACAACGTTGGCTACTTTGACAGTAGCTTAAAGAGACCAGTTGAAGAGCGACAGAAAGAAGGATGCCAAAGCCCTCTTTTTTCTCTTTCAATGAGTACATGAAAGTGTTTTTCCACGGATTGCAGCAGCAACAAAATCCAAGGAGGCATGGGATATTCTCAAAACTACCTATCAAGGCATGGAGAAGGTGAAGACTGCAAAGTTGCAGATGTTGAGGAGAGACTTTGAAACACTCAGCATGAAGGAATCTGATCCAATAGATTCATTCTTCACTGAGGTTATTGGGTTGATAACTCATATAAGATCTCATGGTGAGATTCTTGAAGAAAGAAGGATTGTAGAGAAAAGCTTGTGAAGTTTACCCTCAAGGTTTCAATCTATTGTGGTAGCAATAGAAGAAACAAAAGATCTTTCACAGTGCACGGTAGATGAACTGAGTGCTTCTCTTATGTCTCATGAACACAGACTGAGTAGAGGAACAGATTCCTCTAAATTCATTATTCGCTTTGTATTGTCATGTTGATGACCCAATTCATTTTGAAGATGTTGTAAATGAAGATAAATGGATTGAAGCAATGAATGAAGAAATTGGTGCAATTAAAAGGAGTAAAACATGGGAGTTAGTGGACCTCCCTGAAGGCAAAGATGCCATTGGAGTTAAGTGGGTCTATAAGACCAAAAACAATGTTAAAGGCAAGATTGATAGGCACAAAGCAATACTTGTTGTGAAAGGCTACAAGCAACAACAAGGCAAAGACTATGATGAAACCTTTGCACCAGTAGTAAGGATGGAAACAGTGAGGACAGTGTTGTCTATTGTAGCACAACACAAATGGAAGATTTATCAGATGGATGTTAAATCTGCATTCCTAAATGGAGTGTTAAAGGAAGAGGTTTATGTTGAACAACCTCCATGCTATGAAGTTGAAGGCCTCGAGCATAAAGTCTGCAAACTGAAGAAGGCTCTTTATGGGCTGAAGCAAGCTCCAAGACCATGGTACAGCAGAATAGATGCTTATCTAATTGAGAATGGATTTGATAAGTGTGATGGTGAACCCACACTCTACATAAAGGAGAATGATGGTAAGATTCTTATTGTTGTTTTATATGTAGATGATTTGATTTTTACAAGCAATGATGCTTCTCTCATTGTTGATTTTAAAGCAGTTATGAAAAGTGAATTTGAAATGATTGTTTTGGGCTTCTTAAGATATTTTCTTGGAATTGGAGTAGACCAAAGTGAAAATGGTGTTTTCATTTCTCAAGATAAATATGTAGATTCAGTGTTGAAAAGATTTAACATGCAAAACAGCAAGGCAGTTGTGACTCCAACTGTAGTGGGGTTGAAATTGACTAAAGAAGACACCAACAAGGATTTTGATCCAAAGTTGTACAAGAGCATAGTTGGCAGCCTTATGTACTTGACTGCAACTAGGCCAGACATTATGCACGCTGTGAGTTTAATCTCCAGATTTATGGAAAGACCGAAAGAGACTCATTGGCAGGAAGCCAAGAGGATTTGAAGGTATGTGAATGGAACGAAGGGGTTTGGTATTTTATACTCCTCTTCTGAAAGTTTCATGTTGACAGGATACACTAGCAGTGATCGAATGGCCACACTGCTAAGGATCCAATCACTGCGATTTGTGTTTATGAGCTAACTTGGCTTCCATATAGTGCCGGGGTGGGTGAAATAGAAAACGTTGTTGGAAATCCCAGCAATCTTTCACTCTCGTCTTTGGGAAATGGATGAATAAGCAAGTGTTTTAAAACGAGGTAACAACGAGAGCGCAAATTGCTATAGTTGCCTCGGATGCAAAACATTGGATCATTGTTTCAGAATCCCGAGGAATGGCATAAAGTTCTAGTTCTAGTATTCGATTAGCTACACAAGCATGGGTTGACCTTTAAATTACTGTTTGATAGCGTTGTCAAAACTCAAGGTTGAGCAGTTTTTGTGAGAAGTTGTTATGTACATTGCCATGTTATGCTACTGCCGCATTTTGTATGTTCAGTGCTGTTTGATACTGTATGCTACTGCCGATACTATGAGTATTGAATAATTGCCACAACGTTGATGCTATCATATTATACGAAGCATCTCATATAATATATATATTGACATATATCATTCATGTTTATGTTATACGACCATGGTATAGCAACATAAGTTTCTCATACTTTTAGATGCCGAGGATAGCAGCAGAAAATTTGACTATATAGCAACAGAAGTTTTTTTTCATAAGAGAAATTTTTTTTCCATCAGAAGTATTAGTCTATCAGCAAAAGTTTTTTTTATATCAGCAGAAGTAATCTTCGATAGAATGCATTCAATCATCTCTATGATAGGAATAGTTCTCACTGGCAAGGAGAACTATCCTGACTGGTCTCGGATGGTACAACACACCCTCATTTTCAATGA
>APFE031439400.1:13254-31162 GCA_000404065.3 Pinus taeda | reverse complement strand
CGAATTTGGCTGCCAAGTGCTCATTAAAACCTTTGATTTTGTCTCAAAATTGACCAAAACACTGCACAAAGTACCCATAGACTTGTTGGCATAATGACTAACCCAATTCACTCTATTAGCATAAATATAATAAAAAAAAAGCAATAAACTAATGAGAATGGTGAATTAAGTCAAATTAGGAGGTTGGATGAGCCCATATAATTATCCATTTTTGGGGCTCATCATCACCCCCTACTGAAAGTGTTGCTCATCCTCTAAGCAACTAATCTATCTCTTCATCTCTGATGGCCCTGGTGGCCTCCCTGTCATGCCAAGATTTTGAAGTGATGTCCTCTTCTCGGTCATGAAACCTTTCTTTTCTCTCTGCTTCTTCCCGTTGTCTGTGCTCCTTTTCCTAGAGAATTCTCAGCTTCCCGTAGAATTGTCTCAACATCCTGTAAAGAGGCTTTTGTGTCAAACCTTTCCATTCTCTCCCTCCAGGTGGATGTCTTCGGGCTTCCCCACTCATAATTGATGGATGCCTTGGAGGGGGACCTCTCCTTTGGTGTGGTAGGGGTGTCTACAATTGTGATTGGCTCTTTTGACGGAGGCTGGGGTCTGCCAGTCTTAATCTTCACACTCCTTCTTGCCTTAAAATACAGGGGAGGCTTCCTCTTTCGCTTTTCCTTCTGCTTGGAAGATGTTCTTAGGGTGGCCAGCACAGCTGCTGCCTCCCTAGCTAGAATCTCGGGCGATTTCTCCTTCTGCTTCCCTTTCCTCAGACTTCATGTAGAAAGTCCTATAGTGGCCGTTTTCTGGCTTCCTGTAGAAGCAGTTTTCTAGCTTCCTGCAGAAATAGTTTTTTACTAATTTAGCTTGCTTGGCTAGGGGTGCCTTCTCTTTGACTTTTTTTGTGGTTGCCTTGGGTGTGCCCTCACTTGTTTGGACTTTTTTAGTCCTCTCTGCGCTGATTTGCAATCATTTCTCCCTTGGCGTTTGTGCTTTTATTCCACCCATAGTTTTGGGCTCAGCAGCTTCGCCTTTCTCTTGTTTCTCTTCTTGCTTTTTCTGTGGTGGTCTATCATGGGTTTCCTTACCCTTGGCTTTCTCCTCTGTTGTTTCCTGGCCTACTAGGGGACCTTCCCGTAGTTTCTGCTCTTCAGAAATCTATGTTATGTCTGCCCCTTGAGTTTCATGTTGCTGTAACTAATTTTTCAGTAGTGCATCTTCCTCCTGTAGCTGGGATATTTTATATTTTATTTTTTATTTTTAATGCCTTCACTGTGTCTCATCATGGCCAACTTTCCTCTTAATTCCTTTAGCTTGTCCTCCATGTGGTGTCGAGTGTTTTTTCATCAAAATGCTCAGGTGAGAAAGCAGGTAGAACTGAAAACAGAGGGATAGCTGAATTTTCGTTTTTCTCTGAAACCAAATAAGGAATTTCCCATGTGCTTCTCCTTACAACATCACGTTGCAATATTTCCCTTTGTTTTAAACTGCTTTTATCTCGAATTTGACCTCTCTACTTTAATATATATATATAATATGTATATATATTATATATATATATATATAATATATAATATGTTATATGTTACAGAACAGTGGATAAATAACACAGGTTCTTTTTAGAGATTAGGCAGATATGCAAATTCGTTTCTTTTTTCACACAGGCTGGTTTCTATGGTTGCATGTATTTTTTTACAGTAGAATTTGAGAAAGAAGGAGACATACTTTGAGTGCAGAGAAGGAAACAGAGCACTGTGTAGAACTCAGGGAAAATATGCATGCAGACTTTTAAAATTCACTCTTTTTTCAATCCACTGTTGTGTTTTTAATCATTCAAATAAGTCATATGCAGATAGATTTCCCCGAGCCTACCTCATTTCAAGCTTGAATTTTGACAAAAATCTCCAATTTTCCTTTTGCAGAGTTGTTTTCTGCGTTTCCTGTAGAAGACTTCCTGTAGAAATGCCTATAGAGCGCCCCTGCGCCTCTAAGCGAGCCTGATACGCAGCAGGATCTCAAAGACAGATAGAAAAACTAGTGGAGGATGACTAGTTAATCATTTGGTGCATACTTCAGTTGAGGATGTTGTAAGTGAAAATGAACAACAGTTGGTGACTTTCAGCCGAGCCTTCTTTAATTTCTGCATGATTTGTGGTGAGGTGGCAAAAACATGCGCTGGCCCATGCAGACGGTAGAGCTGTCACAGAACATCATGTTCCCTACCTGTGATCACTCCATCAATTATGTTGAAGGTCAAACAGTCATCATTACCTATTTCCCGATTTCCTCCTAAGATGGTTGAGCGCACGTATCTCATTCACCCACCGAGCACTGTTGAAATGGATGCTAACTAGCCACTGATTTTCTTAATCCCAACCATCTCATTGCTCATGCAGTTTTCAAATTACATTCATGCAATCAAAGGAATGAGTTTTAGTCACGTACCTAGAAGTCGAATGTGGCTGTTGTGAGGTGTTTTTTGCTGCTGCATGTGTTTTTATGGTTGCATGATGGCTTGGTTACTGGTTCATGGTTGTTTTCCTTGTGCAGGTGTCCTCTAGTCAGATCTATGCTGCAGGAATTTGCTTCCACATTCAGATCTGCACCCTCAAGCTGCTGATGTTGAATTTTCATAGGACAAAAACTTGTTTTCGCCATTGCTCCCGAACGGTAGACCGAATCGATCTGAAACATTCTGAGCATGTTCCTATCATCATTATGCACCTCCCATAGCAAAATTGCGATCAATGGATCCACAGATTTCGAGAAAAATGGAAAATGGCAGAAAATTACAAAGATCAATTTCTCGGAAACCATGCGTCGGAATCGGCTGAAACTGCTTGGGTAGGCTACTATCACCCATGTGCATCTCCCCAAGAAATAGGTTTTGAAATGGATGCACGGATATGGAGAAAATGAAAAAATGGCTGAAGGTGATGGAGGCTGGTTTCTTGGAAACCGTGCATCGGAATTGGCTGAAAATGCTCGGGCATGTTTCCATCATCCCTGTACAATTCCCTGTAAAACGGTTTTTCAAATGGATGCATGGTTTTCATGTTAGGGCAAAAACAAATTCTGTTCTATGTATTTTTTTCTTCAAAGCATTCTGCAAGCTTTTGCATGGAAAGAAAAACTGAGCTTGGGTTGTGATGCAAGCATGGAGATGATGGAGGAGGAGTTTGAATATTGCAGGAGGACTTCTGAACCCTTGAGGAAGCTATCAAGTTCGCCAAACTACCTTTTTGCAATCCATTTTTCGCTTCTTGTAATTTCTACATGAACTTCCTGTAGAAAACACAGTTTTCATAAAAGAAGCACAATGAGGTGGAAAAAATGATGGAAAAGGGTGAGGAATGAAAAAATGGATGCTTGTAGGCCTAACTAATAGATTCCAAGCTTTAGATTCCCTTCCAAAATCGAATCTGGCTCGCCTGAAGGTTCTACAGGATGTTTCCTGTAGAAATACAGAACTTCCTGTAGAAACGCCTGTAGCTTCCTGTAGAAAGCCCAGAACTTCCTCTGTCTTTGTTTTGAGCGATCCTCCTAACCTACAATGTCCTTTTTGTAACCTGCAATTATTCAATGGAAATTAGGTTTACTTTTTCTTTTTCTCTTTTCTTCTTTTTTTTCTTTTTTTTTGAAAACAACTAGGGCGCCTCATGGAGGTTTTCACCCTAATTGCCTACCCTAGGCGCCTCCAAGGGAGGTTTTCACCCAAGGATCTTATTCTTTTTTCTTTTCTCTTTTTTTTCCAACCCATTGACCGCCTCATGGAGGTTTTCAATCAATGAGCCAATCCAAGGCGCCTCCGAGGAGGTTTTCACCTTAGATTTTTCCTCCTATTTCCATTTTTTTTCATTTTTTTCATTTTTTTCCTTTTTTTTTTCTACCCTACCCTACTTGAAAAACAAAATCCTTCTCAAGTATAAGAATACTTCCAATGGAGCCATGTGCACATCGCGATTAGGGACAAAATGATGTGGAGGCTTGAAATGCATGCTTTGACAGCTATCCAGATTTCAAAGAACAAATGATTTGACTTTGAAGGGATCAAACATAGCTGAGGAAGAGAGTACCGCTGCAACTTAGTGACTGTCTGAAACCACATCTAAATGTAGCTTTGATATCCTTGGTCCTTTTGCTGATCTGGATCATGTTCCATGTCACCTTCTACCATGACTTTCTCATCTTCCTCTTTTTGCTAATCTTTCTCTTGAATACATGGAGGATTTGATGGTAACCATGAGGAAACTTTCTCGATCTCTGATTCTAATATCTTCTCTTCATCAAGTGCAGCCCATGGTTCTTTGATATTTTCTTTTGAATCTTCTTTTGCTGGATGTGGTCCTTCAATTCTTTCAAGATAATATCTTTTTTGCAATACTCTCCCTGAGCCATGGTGGATATCATTGAGCTCAAGAGGAGTCATTTGGACATGTTGTATCTCAGCTTTGCAATTGGGTTGAGCTACTCCAATGTGCGGGTTTGGAAATGGCGGTACGGGTAGCTGAGTGGGGGTGTATATTTGAGATGGATGTGGATGGGGTTGTAGTTGGGCAGGCATTTGGGGTTGCCATGGTGGAGCAGGAGGAGATGGTTGTGGATGAGCAGGCAGTGGAGGAAAATGAGCGAGAGGAGTGTTGTACTGGGGCCTCCACCCCTGGTGAGGTGTATTCCACTCAAGTTGTGGCTGAGCATAAGAGTGAAACGAATGAGCGACTGGAGGAGCATAATATGGATCTGTGAAGGAATAAGGAGGAGGTGTGAACCAGGGAGGATGAGCAGGGGGACCCCAAGAAGGCATGAAAGTGGCTTGATAGGGGTTGTAATAGGTCTCGGATGTCCATTGCATTCCCTGCTGGTAAGGTATAAGTCCATGTAACCTCCTTTGGTTCATGAAATAGAGTGGTTCAGTGACTTCTTTGGCCCTTTGATATGTAGCTTTGTTTCCAGGCAAGGAAGGGCACTGATCTGTAGGATGGTATTCTTCACAGACAAAACACACTTCTATGGAGTAAAATGGACATTCGTTTCCAGGATGCTTTCTAGTGCACCTGGGACAAAAGATGGCCAAAGCCCTCTTGGCTTCCTCTTGCTTCCTTTGGATCTGCAAGGTATCCAGCTGCATGGCAAGAAATTGCCTCATATCATTCTTGAAACCTTCCACCTGATTTGCAAATTCATTTTGGGACAAGGTACTGCTCCCAACATTCCTGCTTGTAGCCATTCGCTCCAGAGGAATGTTTTCTTCTTCTTCTCCCCTAGAGGTTCTTCAAATATGTCTTGATGTCCTCCCAGGGGTTCTTCTCAATCACAGCCATTGAAGAAGAGAGAAGGTTGGCTGTGTGAAGCAGTGGGGGTGTTGTGCAATCATTTTTCTAACTTATCTCTACTCCTACAAGGCATGAAAGAAAATCTTTTTGGTTGATTTTTGTATTTTTCTTCTTGTACCTACAAAACTGAAATAGATTGAACTGCAACTAACTATCTTACTGAAATGAAAATGTGGAATTGAAATGAAAGCAAGTAAGGACTGATATATTTTGCTGAAATGAAATTGCAGGAATGAAATGCTAGGCTACGCTTGTGAAATTGAAATTGCGGAATCGAAAAGCTAATCTACGCTTGCATAATTGAAATGCTAATCTACGCTTGCAGAATCAAAATTGCGGAATTGAAATGCTAATATATGAAAGCAGGAAATGTCTACTTTACTTTTGCGGAAATGAAATTGCAGAATGGAAATGAAATAAACTACTTAGCAGAAGGTTGTAGTAGAAAATAGAAGAATAGCAGTAATCACCAATACTCTGACGCTTCCCCGGCAACAGCGCCAAAAAGGTGGTGGGCCCCAGTATTGCAGCAATAATGTTGCAACTCCCAGGACTACCTTCTTTAATTTTATCAACCCGGTAGTTTGTAACAAACTTGGAAGCGACGGTGCTGTATGCACAAGTACTAGCTCTTGCCGCAGCTGTCACTTGGTCAGCTGGCAAAAGTCCACTAGGAGCTTAAGCCAACTTCTATGAGCATTTCGAATAAGATTTTTATTTTATGGATGAAAGCTAACTCAAAGGAGGCTAATCTACTTGCAGAAAGAAACTGAAAGCCAAAAAGAGACGCAAACCCTAGCAAACCCTAATTCTACCAGCTAGTCCTACTGATGCAAGAAGGAAGATGCAAGCTATTGAATGAGATGCCATTGACTTCTAAGAAGATGAAATGCATGTATATAAGCTATGTCTACAACAGAATCTAGAAGAACCATCTTTTTGTATTTTTGAATAAGTTATTAAAATTATCATGCATGTGCTTTCACTGTTTTTGACTGTGCAGAGGTGGATCGGTGAGAGGAAATGCTTGGAAGAGGTCAGGAAGGTTCAAAGAGGGCTTAAGGGGTCCCTAACACCCTTCCAGATAATTTCACAGAGTTTGGCTATCAAGAAAACGCATTCGTGAGCTTCTACAGGAAGTTTGCAGGGGTTCTACAGGATGTTTTGGAATTTCTACAGGATGTTCTGTGATTTTCTACAGGATGTTTAGAAATGGGATTTTGGAGCATGGATGGAGGGAAAATGTGAAGGAATGAGTATGGAGGTGAAATAAGGGTGTAAGAAGGTCCAGGATTTGGTGGATGGAGCTGAGGAGTGATAAGGATGGTGGGATTTGTTCAAGGAAGACTGAAGCAATGTTGCACAAAAATTACGGTTTTGGGAGCAAATGGCAAACGTGAGGCAAGGATTCTAAGTAGAGGGTGGAGTGGATGGTGTTGATGGACAATAAGCAGATGAAGAAGTGGTACAGGTGCTTTGCAAGTCGTTTTTCCAATCTGAACCAACAAAGATTTGTAAATTCAAAGACCTAGTTACGTTGACCTAATATGCTAACTGCCAGTAAAGAGAATGAACAGAAGTGTGACCTGCAATGAAACCATGTATTTTAACTCATGAAACTAAGAAAATGAAAGTCTGAACTTGTAACCAACTTCTACATATGAAAATCAAACACTAGTGATTGCATGGCAAAGCAAAATCAGTGTTTTTAAGGGCAGCAAAGTCATCCTAGTCACAGCTCCTGATCCCACTGAGGGAGAGGTGAAACCACATATGTTTGATGGCCCTTTTCTTGAAGCTTTTTCTGTTAACAACCTATCAACTAAATCTGAGCATGAAAAGTTATTTTAATCATCAAAAGCAACCTAAATAACAACACAATATTTAAATCTAAATAGCATATTTTATTCTAAGAATGCAGCAAAGACACATGAAAGTAAACAAAGGAGGTACTAGGCACTTGAGATGGGCCCAACCCCAAGAGCTACAGCCTCCTAAGAGAGATTTAGAGCTGGTGCAAAGCTGGATTCATCTTTATTGATCAAGAAATGTTACATTCCAAATATTGTCCCCAAGGAGAACTTGAAAATGCTCTGAAAGCAAAGCTAATCTACTGCCTAAAAATAGAACTACAAACTAGCTAACTTCTGCCTACAAAATGAATACAAAATGACTATAAAGTGACTAACTACTGGTTAACCAAAATGAGGCCCTAAGCCTTCTTATTTATACAAATTGAGGACCCCAACAGTCCTCCTAAACTTTAGGGACTCGGCTGCCAAAACTTGTAGTTAACAGCGATTCTCCTTGACTTGCTTGGCTGCCCTTGTGATAATTGATGTGGTGGCCTTTGAACTCCGAGCTGATGGTGGAGAATTCGAGGTAAGGGCCCATAAATGAAGGGGACACCTTCCTAAAAATCCTCTCTACTAATTTGGCTGCCAAGTGCTCATTTAAACCTTTGATTTTGTCTCCATATTGACCAAAAAGACCACACAAAGCACACATTAGACTTGTTGGCATAATGACTAACCCAATTCACTCTATTAGCATAAATATAATAAAAAACATGCAATAAACTAATGAGAATGGTGGATTAAGTCAAATTAGGAGGTTGGATGAGCCCATATAATTATCCATTTTTGGGGCTCATCACCACCAACACAAACATCGTGACTCACCCTCGAGTCACTCTGTTGGTGCTACGATCTTACTGCGAAGATCCCCTAGCTCCACCTAGATCACTACAACTTCAGCAGTGCTTTGTGTCATTGCCTGTCGAACCTCCTTGACCAATTTTTCAGTGGCTAGTCCTTCTACTACTAGCCTCATCGTCTGTTGCATCTGTTGTAGTCCCTTAAGATTATCTTGAATGAATATCGTGATCTGATAAGCCTCATCCAACCAAGGCTGCAACCTTTCCTTTAATAAGGCCCCTTTCTTCTACGCTTCCTCTACCTGTGCTAGTATGTTTTTTCCTTCATGTAACTTGGCAAGGTGTTGCACTAGTGCTAAGGTGTGCACAGTCACCTTGACCTCATCATATTGGCGCTGCATCTCCCTTACCTCTTTATTAAATGTTTGGAGGTTCAAATCCTCTTGCAGATTAGTTAATAGCTCCATAGCCTGATCAAATAGTACTGCACAGTCAGTGAATGTGGTATCCAAGGTAGTCATGCCCTCCTTAATTGTGATGTCGTGTTGCTCCTGGACCTTAAGAGGAGTCATGGGCTGCAACTTCAACTGCAGCTCTACAATCTTCATGTTGAATTCAAAAGTTACTCGTCCAACTTTTTCTCTATCCTCACGCACACCAGCGGCTAATTTTCCAATTTTGGCTTCAAGTTGTGCATCCTACGAGATGTGAAGTTCAGGAATTTTCTTACAGACCTTCGCTACTAGTGACTCCAGACTTGAACTACACACATGTAGTGCCTCCTTTTCCTTCAGAGCTTGTGTCTTCTCAACGAACATTTGTTCATTGTTGACTTTGTACTCACTGATGAGCTTGAGGGCACGTTGCTCCCTGGTTCTCAACTCATCTGTCACCCCCTTATGCAGCGCGTGGAGGGTTTCATTAGAGAGTGCTGCTATATTTAGTCCTATATCCTTGACTATACTAAGTATAATACGATCATCGTCTGATTCTGTGTGAATGGACCCATCTGGCAATAGTTCTGAGATCCAGGGTCCTTACTAGCTTTGTTTCTTGGCTTGTCCCAGGTGTCAGGGTCGCTTACTCCGCGCTCACTTATCCAACTCCCACATCTATTCTGCTTGTTTGGATCTGTAGCTCGCGTAGATCCTTATAGCCACTCCCCAATGTGTTATAAACATATTTGGGCACTGCAACCCCAATCACTTATGTCGATAAACCAAGGGCTCTTAAAGTCCTAAAAGTGTTGGTTCACACCCTAAAGGATCATGGTCAACTGATTATATCATTTCCTAGAAGTTCCACCTGAAAAACCACTCAGAACTGGCCAAAACTGGACCATCTCACCTGCTCCATGGTTAGGGTGCGATGCATCTCACCTACTACACACAGGAGGGGCGATGCATACTAAAAAGGCCTTTTATAGGGTGTGATGAACGAGAATAGACAAATGGCAGAGATAGTTTGCTAAGCGGATGATCAAGGAATCTTCTAGAAACTTCTCATATGACACTTGTCTCTCAGAATTCGCCCAAGGATGAGTAAGAGAACAATGAAATCTCCAAGTGGAACCAAGAACTATCAGTGGAATGACACTAATCAAAAACCCAAAGGGGTGATCTAGCTTTTCATGAGGTGTAGAGGGCTTTCATGCTGGGAGGATAGCTTTGGATCAGACAACTAGGTTGTAATCCTCCCTTCTACTACTTCTATCAATAAAGCTATTTGAGTTTTCCTCCATATACTTTTATATTTCTAAATCTTATATTTCTGTATGCATTTGTATGGCTAATGTACATCTGATTATACATTGTTTATGGTTATAGATCTCTATGCTTTGACGATATTTTTCTGCTTTGACTCTAAAGGTGTTCTTTGAAGCGGGACAAGTGAGAAAGGAGTGGCGAAAGCTCTATCAAGGGAGAGAGGAAACAAGCAAGGAGCCAAGCAAAAGACTGAGGTTGGTGCTCTCTGCTTCTCTCTCATCTATCTCTCATAAAGGAAAACACAAGTTACTTTGAATTATTTGTTTCTAAGATAGCTACCCGTCTTAGTGGGACTAGTAGATCTGAATAGACACTAGTTTTCTGAGAAACAAAATGGCAACTCCACTGGGGAGAGAATAGTTTGTTTGTTTGTTTGTTACTGTTGTTTGCTTTATAAACTACAAACAGAGCTTGAAGTTAAGCCAACTAGCCTACGAACTATTTTTGTTATGCAACTGCAAAGTAGATCAATGTTGCTTCAGTCAATCTCCGGGTTGGTTTATGAACTGAACATCTGACTGGCAAACATCCTAAGAGCCCTAGTGGTAGCTCAATAACCTCATTAGATCAGCCCCTATACTTTGTGTTTACTGCCTATCATAAGCTCAGCCTAAATCCCTGAAATTAGCTGCAAACTATGGGTGAAAACCAAGCCCAGTCTCGTCCCTGGACCATCACACCATCTCTCATTGGCAGTCTGGATGCATCGCATCTCCCATGTGCTGCAGGTGAGATGCATCCCTATTTCCCTTAAGGACAGGTGTGATGATTGAGTGAGACTGTTCCTCTCTCTAGATTTTGGTTTTTTCTTCATTGTTTTAAGCTCTATTCAGTAGTTTTGTAGCCTATGATCAGTATATCACTGTTGGAACTCTCTTCCTTTACATTATTCAGCCTCCATTGATGAGGAATTGTGAATTCTTTTCATGTATTTTTCATCATTTACAGTCCTCCTTTAAAAAAATAGCTTAATCAAACTGTTGTCTTTTGATTTGAAAGTGTCACAATTGTCGTTTTCAGTCAAGAAAAAAGTGTCATAAAGTCTTCCTCTTTTAGATAGTCGATTACAATTTTGCCAATGTATTTGATTTGAATTATCAATTCTTTGAAGTGTCGAAAATAGTTTTCATTCGAAAGTGAAAGTGTCGTCTTAGTCTTCCTTTCATTTTTGAAAGAAATTGCTAAAGTATCACTTTGAGGAAAATTAATTCAGATTTGTACTTAGTTTTCTTTTTGTCATTCTCACATTAAGAAAACGGAAAAACAAATACATGCATGTGCATTTGCACTTAGACAGCATGCAGAAATTGATTTAGGAAAAGTGCATTTACTGTGTCCTCTCTGCTCTATGTTGAAAGAATTTTACTCTTCTTTCCTTAGTAGCTAGGATTTTCACTGCTAAACGAAAATAAACAACTGTTTATCATCGTAGATTACATATTTAGGAATTGCACATCTACATCACACGGCGAACCTTGAAAGGCAAACTTCTTAAGAAAGATCAACTGTAAAATAAACCTCAATGAACATAAAAACGCTTTGGAACCTAATGCACAACATCTAGAAGTCTAGGCTAGAGACATATTCCAACGTCGTAAAGCCTGGTAACTATCGTTTTCATCGTAGGTTGGGTGATTCCTCCTCTTTGATACGAAAAGTGCCAGTACGGACTTGTGCTCCCACGTACCGTCGAGTATATATTGGGAGACCACAATAGGTTGATATCCTTTATCCTTAAGAAGTCGTGTCTGCCGCCCTATCGATCACAACGCACTGAACACAACATTCAAGAAGATTGACTTTCATACGTAAAGTCCTCGGTAATTTTTCTATGATTTACCACCGAGGTGTATATTGCAATTTTGCAATTGGTTTGGTAATCCCTTTGTCTAGACTTCCAGAGTAGTCACTTTCGTTCCTTTTCAGACTCCTTAAAAGAAAAGGTCCATCGAGCACTTGTCACTTCAGGCTCATTAAAAATTGAAGGCGACTAAAGTCACCCTTAGATTTTTCTTGACTCTTAAAAATTGAAACAGCAAGTTGTGTCAAAGCATCATAAAATTCATTTAATTCAGAATAAAATTTTCCCCTTTTAATTTTGAGTTGATCAAGTAATCCACAATCGTGGAAGAAAGTCAATCAAAACCTGTTGTTCGCAGAGACTAACGAGTCAACCGTCTTTGACTCTGGAAACGAAACCTTTCCGAGCCAAGCGATCTTGTTTAACTGGGTCAAAGTCTCCTGGTTTATTTCAAACTTATGTTTCAACCTCATGAGGGACTCCAATTACTACAATTATTTCTGGTACCCCTGCCTCAACAAAAGAAGTTCTGCAGTTACAAGAGGACATTAGAACTGATCCTAGTGTAACAGTAAATACTTCTATTCCTGAACCAGCTTCATCTAGGGCTGATTCGGAAGGTGTTAGCCCTCCAACATCTATCGCTACAGAGACTATACCTTATTTGGCATCAGAAATATTTTACGGACCTGACGGTCTACCCCTTCCACCTGGATTAATTGCTATAGAAGAGATTGTGGAGGATCTTCCATCCAGTACCCCATTGCATTTTGGAACTGGGATCCACCTATATCCTTCTACTACATAAGTTAGTTCTTTTGATCACCCTTCATCGCAAGTCCCTGTCGAATCGCTAAGAAATATTTTGGATAGACTCGATATGTCTGAACAACCATTGACATCTAGGACTGTGTCATCTGACACAGCAACAGCAGAACTTCCCACTGCTACTCCAACAACGTTTGTTGGTATACCATCTGTCCCAACTAGTTCTCAACCACTAGATGGAGTCCACCTAGGGACTGTTTCGACAGCATGGTCTGTTCCTATTTGTTCATCCAGAACCTTCTCTGGAGTTTCTTATGTTGAGACTCAACAAATTGATCCTTCACATCAATATCAATTTGGGCAGTCCAGTCTCCAGACAAATTTACCCTTTGAACACTAGATTGCTGCCATATGGCGGGCAGTATGCCTTTTCATTGTTCCCTCTAGGAGAGCAACCATATGGGAGTTCACAACAAAATTCGGGTCAAGCTGGAATTGCATCCATTGGTTGGATGCCAATACTGCCTCAACAACCAAGAGTTGTATATTCATGCAACAAAATCAACCTGTGTCGAACATTCCCACTACACCGGCAATTGTGACAGTATCGCAAGTACAAGTGTTGCCTGTTGTATGTCAACCTCAAGTCTCTCAGGTTGTATTACAACAAGTTCTTGTCTCCACGACTCAATCACAACCACCAATTAGTGGCTCCTTAACAAAAGCGACTCAGGCTCAAATGGGTACTATTACCTCTCACAGCCATGGTTGGTGCAATACCAACAACCGCAATTCTAGCAAGCTTACTGAGGACCTGAGCAACAAATCTTTGCAGGTAATGGGCAGCTGTATATTCAGAACGGTTACCAACAATCATATTATAATGGTTATGCCCATCAACCTTATCAAAGTTATCAACATCAAATACATTATGCTGGTATGCAAAGACCCACTGCTCAGGCAATCCCATCTTATCTTGGGTATGCTTCGCCAAGCCTAAATCAACAGTTGCCCTTCATAGAAAATTTGGAATTACCAGATCTAAATTGGCTACCAAATGATCCAATTGCTTACGCCCCATGGTGGCCAGCGATTCCTCATAAACTTCCATCAAATATTCCTAAATTCAATGGAAATCCAGGTGAAGACCCATCGAATCATGTAATGACCTTTCATTTTTCGTGTTCATCCAACACCCTCAATGATGATTTGATTAGGCTTCGCCTTTTTCAGCAAATGCTAATTGGTCCGGCAGCAAAATGGTACATCGAATTTCCTAGAGCTTCATTTGATAACTTCAGCACCCTTGCCACTACCTTTTTAACCCATTTAGTTACCCATAAGGTACAAAACAAGAATGGAGCTTCTTACCAATTTTAAAAAGACAACAACCACTCACATATCTAATCATATTCATGAGTGGCAACGTCGTCGTCAAATGGTAAAGACATATGTTCCTGATCAGCTTCTAGCTGAATGGTTTATTAAGTCATTGTTACCTTCTATTACAGAAGATGTGGCCAAGGGAGGAGTCGTCACTGAAGAGCAAGTCATTTCCTGTGCACAATATTTGGACTTGATCTATACTCATTCTGGCACGCTCTATGACAAAATTCCTAACGCTCCTAGACCGGAATTCTCCATTCCTCCCCCTCCTAAATCAAACAGGGACTCTCTTGCCAACAATGGCGTGATTGGTACCTCAAGTACGCAAACCACAAAGGCTCAGATTGGTAAAGCCCTTGCAGTTTCCAGTAAAAAAGCAAATTATAGACTTCCTGCCTCGGAGGTTAATGCCGTGTCATCCAACAAAGGCAAAGAACCGAAGCAACCAGGGGGAAAGAAGAAAGGAAAAAACAAAAAGAAGAAACAGGAAAATTCAACTCCTGAAAAATCTTCCGAAAACCATGCTAGGAAACAGAAACCTCATTATCCATGTTTAATATGTAATGATGAGCATTTGACGAAAGATTGTCCACATTGAGCTAAGGTTGCAAAAATTTTAAAGACATCAACTACCTCAGCAGTGTTGACTGATCCATTTCCAAACGCAGAAACTAGCCTGGTTGCTATTGATCATGCTTCCAAATCCCAAGTGCTTATGTTGTCCATTTCGAAACAACAAAATGATGCTTTGATATCAACGAGGAATAAATATTACAAGAATCCATAGATTTCGAACAACAACAAGGCTACAGATCAACCTAGTAGTTCGACAACAACTTCGTCAGAAGTTGATCCGCCCATCATTCCTAAATTAACTATAAAGCCGCCAAGGGAGTAGTACATAAATCGACATTTAATCCCCGTGCTTGAGCAGCACAGAATTATAATATAGTAGAAGATCTGGCTCAGTCGCCATTCGCTATGTCGACACTTGAAGTACTGCAAACTTGCCCCTCCCAAAAGCAGGCTTTGTTATCAGCTATAGGTGGGATTGACCCAACGGACTCTAATGTTGTGGCCTTTACTCATAAAGGATACGAACCTCAATTACTCGCCCAGCTCGCTTTCCTTATACAAGTAAAAGCCATCAACAAAACTGTGCATCGAACAATCAGTGATGAGGGAGAATCTACCTGTATTATGTCAATGAGTTGTTGGAAAACTTTAGGCTCACCACCCTTGTCACGATCATCAACGACATGAAAAGCACTCGATGGAAGAACATACACACCGTATGGGATTTTAAGTAACTTGAAAGTTGAACTGGGGGGCAAGACAGTAGAAATTGAAGTCGAGGTCATTGATGGAAACCTTGACTAGAATATACTACTGGGCAGGCCCTGGATTTATGCTATGGCTGCCATTGTGTCAACATATTTTTGAAAGATTGTGTTTCCCTTCCAAGGCGGAACTACAATCATTGACCAACTAACCTTTTTCCCGAACAGTTCACAAGCTACTAGAAGCATTCCATTGATCCATGGAAGTTCTCAATCACTTCAAAATGTCAGAGTAGGTCTCCCAAAAGACCCTTCCTTAATGGGTACTTTTGCTCTCCCACCTCCAAGTAATCTGGCGGAAGCGGCCACAGTGGAAAACTGTGATATGATATCTTCTACATCATCAAAGATTAAGAAGAACTTTGACCATTTTGATACTATGGATCACTGAGGATGGTTCTTATCTTGTGTCGACCTCGTTACAAAATGAAACAAGGGTTATGAGGATAGTTCTTTTACTGTGTCAACCTCATTAAAAAATGAAACAAACTCCCTTTCCAAATCGAGTATTTGATTACGATCTCGTAAAATCCAAGTCGAGTCTTTCAAAGATCTCGAACGTAAACCTTCATTCCAACCACCGTGTTGAATGCAATGAAGCTTGGGGGGCATGCATCTTAATTTGCATCATTATGTTGGGGGCATGCGAACTTATAACAAGCATAGTTTTTCATTTTAAGCTTGTGTAAACATGAGACCGAAGACGAGCAATGTTTCTGCAAAGTTCAAGCTCATTAAAAAATAAACCTAGCAACGAGCAATGTTACCACAGGGTTCAAGCTCGTTAAAAAATAAACCCACCATTGGGCATAGTTTCTAAACATTCAAGCTCATTAAAAAATGAATCCACCCTCGGTAAATAACCTTTGAGATTGTCATTCTAACTACCTTTCAAACCTTGGTTGTTTTCTCCATCACCTCCATAGGTTTGGCCGATCATACGCTTCCACTTGGTTCTTTACCACTTTGAGGAACAACTACGATGAGTGGTCTTGTTAGCCAACCTCTTCACACCACCATGTTTTGAGAAGTTCCAAGATTACTCAAAACTAGTTCCAAGATTACCTAGAACTCGTTTGCTAACCTAAACGCCACTCATTCCTAAAAAATCGAGTCTACTTTAAACTCTTTTCGGACTCGCTGAATATGAAAAGATTGTCGAGAAATTGGCCTCTCCAACTTGCTAAAGTGATTGGAAGTGCCATCCCTCTTGTATTTTAATCTTTTTGTACCTGAGGGATCATCCCACAAAAAGATCGAGCGCTTGTCTTTTTCAGCTCGCTAAAGTGATCGGAAAAGTCATCCCTTTTCTATTATTTTAATCTTTTTCGGACTCAAGGGATTATGATACAAAAAAGAACTGCTGGAGTTTCCTTTTCGTCCCTTTTCAAACTCTCTAAACATGGAAAGGACTGAGTTTTCTTTGTCGTTAAACTCATTAAAACAATAGCAACAAACTTGTCCATATAGACAAGAACGAGTTTCACTGTCGCTAGGCTCGCTAAAACATAGTGACAGGTTTTCCGAAAGGGCAAATTATAGAACAAGCATATGTTATCCTCCTCAAGCTTGACAAAAATGAAGAGGTATTGGTCGCAATGACTGGGGAAAAAGGGAAGAAAATTTGAAGAACTTCATTGGTAGCAGGTGTTAGGTTCCTATACCAATAGGTTTCATCTTTCATGATTAACAGTGGAAGGGCTAAATATGTTCATCATTGCAGGCTGCAAAGGTTCCATATTTCGTGTACATGCTATGAAAATTAAAAAATGAAAAGAGGGTATGCCTTAAAAGAATAATCAAAAGGCGAGAAAATCAAGTGGTCAAGAAAAAAGTGAAAATGAACCCCAAACTAAAGACCAGGAAAGTGGCCAGTCAAAATGCCACTACTATCTTTTGGGCAGTGTCATACTCTGTAAATACTACTGCTAATCATACTTAATGGGTGGCCCAATAGTCTAAACTGGACCATGCCATGTTTAAATTGCTTGTTGCAGAATAGAGAATGTTCCCTGTCCAAACGGCTCAAGCTTGGTAGAGAAATAAAGATGCCCAACTGCTTAATCTGGGTCCTTGGAAGAAATAAGGGTACATTTTAGATAGGAAGGGCAGTCAAAAGAAAACGAGGACAATCAGGGTCTGCTAATTCAAGTGCACCCACTTCAAAAAGAAGAAAAAAATGTTAGGATTACTAGGATGGGTAAGTAGTGCAAGGTTGCAGAAATGGAGGACCATCACCAATTGGTTTATTAAGTGCAAAGACTCATGCCACTTAGGGTATTGGCATCAAAAGCAAAGAGTGGAGGACAAGCATTGGAAGCATGTCTAATTTCCCCTATTTTCCCCCAAACTTCACTTACTAACACCCCCAAGGGCCTTGAGATCCGCTCAAGTGTCCAATTCCACTTCACTTCATGGCAAGCTACTGGGTCAAACCATGAAGTTTAAACATGAAAAGAAGCCACATTTTTTGTGTAAAAAATCTTTCTTATCATTTCATCTATCTTCAAATTCCTAAGTTTTACCTCTTTAGAACTTAGTCTTTACCCCTTCATTCACCCCACAAAGTCATATTAACCACTAATCTACTATTTTAGCTCCCCTACTACCCCCCTTCCCTAATTCTATTAGAATCTATGAAAGATTTCCCAAAAAATATGTATAAATACCCTCCCCCTAGCATTATAGCTATATAACCCTTCCTTGGGGAAATATTAACCTACCTAGGGTTGGTATTAGCCCCCCTTTTCACCCTAAAACTATGGTTTTGGTAAAAAATCATGGCCAAAAGTCAAAAAATTCCGAAACCCCGCCCTCATTAACCCATTTACCCCTTTATCCACCCAAAATTCGTTGATTTTAATGTTTTT
>APFE031439400.1:0-10347 GCA_000404065.3 Pinus taeda | reverse complement strand
TCACATGCCTCTTAAAGAGGCCTCCCCCTGCCATATTGTCCAAGGATATGCAGAAAATCTTGCAGCTATCCAGGAGTTACAAAATAGGTGATTGGTACTTGTACCAAAATCACACAGTCATCAGAATCTATGGTTGTGAGCTCTGTCCCTACAGGCTCCCAAAATATGTTCCTATGAGGTTTTTTGCCCTGAAATACTATAGACAACTTATAAACTCTGATCTGACACACTTCCACAGTGCCAAGAAGAAAGCCAACCTAAAGTTCAGAGACCACCTAGGCCCATTTGTCATGAATAAGAAAGATGGTTGGCAAGAAGCTGACCAAATACTGGGGCAACAGCTCAAACTCAAAAGAAGCTTCTGGTGGGTCCCTTATGACCCTAAAGGTTTCATCAGTGCTAGGAGGGTCAAGTATAGGCTGCTAGCCTATAAGCATTACCCATACCCACAAATACAACACTTTGCCAACCAAGATGAATGGGTACCTGAATCAATAGTAGAGGAATTGACTCAGGAATAAAAAATGTAGCAGACTGTGAAAGATCTGGAAAAAACTCTTGACTTGGATTCTTGTCAACATGTCTTCTTCAAACAACCAGTCCAAGTAGGAGAAGGCACTTCTACTGCTCCAGCTGCACAGGACACCCAGCAAGCTCCTGCAACAACAACTACAGCAAAGGGGAAAGAAAAAATGGATGAACAACAACAGGCAGAGACAGGGCAGCCCAGCACATCAAAGGATCAGCAGTCAGGGCAAGCCCCTTCACAGCAAACTGGACCACCCCAAATCCCAGTTCTGCAAACTCCTCCCAATGATGAGAGAGGAAAAAAGAGAGATAGAGAGGAGATCACACCTCCAACAGGGTCATCACAGCAACCAGAAGCCAAGAGGCCAAGGATTGACCCTGTAACAGAGGAAGGAGATATCAGTGAGGAAAGGGCAGAAAGCCACAGCAGAGAAAGGAAAACAAGGCAGCAGACTGCCACTAGCTCATTCCAGCTAGAACAGGCCCTACAACACACCACAGAGGTATCCTCCTCAAGACAACAGGGCAAGAAACCAGCTGCAATCAAAGAAGGCTTCATAGAGATCAAGGCACAAAATGAATTGGTGAGAGTGCAGCTCTATGAGCAATTCTTGAAGACAACTCCAGCCAAAAAAAAAAGATTGATGGCTGCCTATGATCTGAAGGAAGAAAAAATGATCTTCACTCATTTGAAGCCTAAAGTCCCACATCCCAAGACCCCTGCAGATTACTATAGAACAAACTTGGAGGTCTTTTCTAAAGACATACACCCCATGGATCAGATTGAGCTACACAAACAGACTAGGGAAATGTTGTATGCAACACTTGTAGACAGGGCAATGCTGGCCCATCAGCTAAAAGAAGCCCTGAAGAATACAAATACACAGCTTGATTTGGAAAGGTTGTCTTCCTCTGCAAAAGACAACAAAATAAAGACATTGGAAGACATAATAATTGATTTGGGACATGACCCAAAGGATCCAAAGGGTGTTAGGGCCCTTATGAAGAAAAAAGAGGATGACATTGCTGCACTGAGAAGGCAGGAAAAATTGCCTCCTACCATTCACCCTCCAATAGCAGAACTTGCACAAGAAAAGCAAGTAGATGATGCTATGGAGATGCTTCTGGTAAGGAATCAAAGAATATTACAAATGGAAGCAGAATTAGAGAAAGCACTACAGGACAAGCAAGGGGAGTCAGCCTCCCAGCCCCCTCAAACATCAACAACTCTTGGACCTGCCCCTCCTACACAAGCAGCAACAGCCCCTCCTGTTATTCCAGCACCTACCACAGTTACATCAACAACAGGAGCAACAGCAGAAGCAACAGCAGCAGCAGAATCCAGCATGAGCATGGAGGACTTGATGAAAGCTGTTAAAGAGCTTGAGACTCAAGTAACTAAAATAAATGATGCCAAGGATAGACTGGCCAAGTTGGAGACCAGTTATGATAAATCAAAGATGACAGTAGCAGAGAAACAAAGAGAAATAAAGGCCTTAGAGGCCAAAGTAAAAACTCTGGAAAATGAATTGCTCCTAGGTAAAACCCTAGTAGAAATAAAGAAGATAATTTGGGCCAAAATTGGCCAATCAATACAAGACCAATGGAGGTCAATTCAGGAAATTTATGAGCAGGTTGAGCTGATAGGCATGGCTCATGTGGAAATACAAAGAGCCAAGACAGCACTGGGAATAATGCCCGAGCAGGCCACCAAAATGATACATTTCCTCAATAACCGCACTAGAGAGGAACTGGCAGCTCTAGAGATAAACAGCAGAACAGATACAATCTTGACAGCGAAAAAGGTACTTACCTTGAGGAACTTCACTCAAACTCTGGAAAGAAAATGTCAGGAAATGAAAGCAGAGATTGATGAATTCAGGGCAAAGATGACCATATTACAGGATAAAGGACTGCCAAGCCTAGTGACTGGCACAGGACAGCTGTTGTCATATAATCAGTATATGACAAGGATCAACAATTATGTTGAAAATCAGATAACAGCATCTAGCAGCTTCAGCGAAGAAGCAGGGCCTCCCTCTGGGCAGTCTCTGTATGACAAGTTGGAAAATCTGTTTTTTATTGAACATGAGATAAATCATCTATTTGAGGTGCCTCCAAACTTCTACAGATATATAGAGGTAGATGAAACACTGGTGAAAATAAGGACGCATTAGCTACGTCCAGCTGATTGGTGGCAGACAATGCTTGAAATTCTTCCCAGATAAATGCCACTATGTTATTTCCTTTTTGAGAAAAATCAAGTTTTCAGTCACCGTACAGGTCAGCAGACAGATCAGCACACAGGTATCACAGAGAGCAGCCGTACAAGTGACTCACCAACTCACCCAGACAACAGGCTCAATTACAGAGTTAAAAGCACAGCTACAACCCACTTTCCAGAGCCATAAAGTCAAAAGCTGTCTGACAGAAAGATAGTGGCCATCTCAGCATTAAATGTTGTAGTTATGTTTTTCATTTACTTTTTGTAAGAGAGTTGGTGGTGCAATTTATTGCACAATAACTCTCTATTGAGATATTTTGTACCCTATTTTGTATATAAATCCCCTCAGATAGCGTATTGAGGGTCGGTTGTAGTGTAATTCTTTCTGAAGAGCTCTATTGTATTTCTGAGACATTTTGATAATACAAATTTCTGGTGGAGATTTCTAGTTCCTATGCTGTCTGGAGATGGAAATGAATAGCTCTGTTTTGTTGTAGAATTCCTGTGTCATTTGCTGAAGCAATAAGTTTCTCTGAACTGTGTATGTGTTTTCTATGTTTTCCATAATTCTTATGTTTTTTCATAATCCTAGTAAATAGAGAAAAAGAATAGCCTAGGATTTGTTTTGAACACCCTATGCTCCATCTCTATTTCTAAATATGTTTTCTTCTGGATTATCCACGGATATGAATTCTTGATTGCTCATGTCTAAACTAATTTTGTCATGGTGAAAGTTGTTTAAGAATTCTTAACTGCTCTTAAGCAATAATTTCATTTTTTTGTTAGCATAGTGAAAGATTCTTAACTGCCTTTCACTCACTAATTCCATAATTTCATCAAAAAATCTGGTAAATTGCTTCACATATGCCTATCTGGCTCTGCAACAACACTCTGCCTTCATAAATCTACTTCAACAGCACAAATATCTCAACTCCATTACCCAATGGACCAAACTATTCTATGATCTATATTTTCAGTTCTGTCTGGATTCACCAACCCACCAAATTCAAACAAAACAGTACACCATAACTAGCCTAAAAACATTCATCAAACAAAGCTAAATTATAAAGAGAGAGCCCTCTCTGGTTGCAGGTAGGCTAGGACCTGTAGCTAAAATATTGGTCAGTGGTTACCTCGGCCGTATTCCCTTTAGGAAGCAGGGAACAACCTGAGAGTTAACAACAGGTCGCTCTTGAACATGACACTTTCACTCCATCACCATGATTGAGTCAGGTTGGGTTATTTTGTTCACCATAACTATTCATCCTCCGTACCATCCATGGTGTTAACGCTACTGATCCATCACAGTGTCGCTGATATGTTCAAGAGAAGTCGCTTAGAGAATTCACCAACCCAGCTAACGTCTCATCTACTGCAATGCCTCCACTCTCCATTTTCCATGACTGCCATTCCTGAACCTTGTATCATCAGATCGTTTTCACCTCCAAAAAATCATTTGCTTCGTTTCATGTCATATATGTGGGATTCATTAAGGCCCTCCTACGACGGGTCACTTCTTGTCGACATCAGCTCATTATCCAAGAAATTGACTTAGAAACAACCCTTTTAGTACTTTGAAGCTTGCATGCCTCAATGGCAAGTTTCTCACTTCCGGCAACAGGTTTACATCGATGGTCTTTGACCGAAAGATTTTGCATGGTGTTTGAAATCAGGTCCTATATTCACACCACGTGAATTGTACTATAGTACCTTGAGGGTCATCATCATTATCAGTGATTCCTCTCGTGCCTGTTAACAGCTTACATCATTGGCTGGTAATCAGGCGATGTTTTTCGACTCCTGGACATCTTTTCACATGGATCAACTTATACGTTTGGTGAAGATTGAACGAGTTTGAAGACCTCGGATCTAGTTTCATCCATCCAAACTACGATATATTCAGGAAAATAAAGACATCAAATGTACTCCATAGCTGCATAGATGATCATCCAAGCTAAGGGATGATGGCTCTACAAGAATCACCAGTCTACAACATAAAGGGTTGTTTGTCCTATGTACATGAAAATGAATTTATAAAGTTGAGCTTGGGAATGCCCACCTCAGTTAGATCATGAAAAGAATATGAAGATAATGTATTGTATTGTATTTTATATAGGTCACCTTCCAGTTCGAAAAACCTCGAATCCTCATGATAAAGCATTTCACCCGACATCAGAAGATTTATGACCTCATGCTTTAGGGGGAAATTATTATAGACATATTTGGGCACTGCAACCCCAATCGCATATGTCGATAAACCAAGGCTCTTAAACCCCTAAAAGTGTTGTTTCACACCCTAAAGGATCATGGTCAACTGATTACATCATTTCCCAGAAGTTCCACCTGAAAAACCACTCAAAACTGGCCAAAACTAGACCATCTCACCTGCTCCATGGTCAGGGTGTGATGCATCTCACCTGTTACACAACAAAGGTGCAATGCATACTGAAAAGGCCTTCTGTAGGGTGCGATGAGCGAGAATAGACAAATGGCAGAGACAGTTTGCTAAGTGGATGATCAAGGAATCTTCTAGAAACTTCTCATATGACACTTGCCTCTCAGAATTCGCCTAGGGATGAGTAAGAGATCAATGAAATCTCCAAGTGGAACCAAGAACTATCAATGGAATGAAACTAATCAAAAATGTTAATAAATTTACCCAAGAACACAAATTAATTACGGAGAATTACTGAGAGAAACAAATATAAAAAATAACCAGCAACAACCATAAACACATAAACACACATGTTTATCTGGGAAAAACCCAATCATAATGAAATTTCATTATCCTTGGCCAAAACCCTGGCCAATCCGGCCAATTGAGACTTCACCGCTCACCTCCAGGCCTTTTCTTACAATGAATTCCTTCCAGCCTTTTATAGGCTCCATTACATATGATACCATGGGTGCACAATACCATGTGCCCCAAAACCATCACTGTTTAACCTGGTCAACTTTTGACTCTATCCTGAGTCAAGTTTACCTAACAATTCCCCCCTTAAACTTGACTTGGGGTTCCTTGACTAACTCCAGCCAAACCTGCTAAGTGAGACAATCCCACTCACTCTAGCTCTTACCCCACTCAAAGTTTTTACCCGAGGTATTGTTAACCCAACATCCCCCCTATCACCTAGGTCTAACCCAGACTTTACCAGTTATCACCGAGCGGTACACATGCCTTACCAGGTCTTACAGTGGTATGCCCATTTACATGAAATAATTTTGACTTCATTTTTTTTTTTTTATTGCTGCTGTTATTTTGACACATCTTCTCTCAATTGCAGGCATCCTTGTTTTGTTTCTTTGCTACCTGCTTGCCAAGTTTAACTGCCTTTAAATTCTTAGATGAATCCTTGAAACCCTCGCCTGGGGTGACTTCACGAAGAGGTCTTGATCTGGATCTAGAGCGTGATAACATGTGATGCTTCTTGTTTGGTTGATCTATATCCATGGCATCAGCATTCTCTTCCATGCCACTTGACCTTTCTCGCTTACAACCTCACCGAGACATAGATTTTCTCCAACCTCTCTCTATTGCTGCTGAAGGATCCCACAATAACAACTGCTCCTCCTCCTCCTGATCCTCTACCTCTGGTCTCTTCGCTTGCAACAACTCTTTCATGGCTGCTACAGATTGCATCTTCCTCGCCTTCATCTATCTGCCTTTGTAGAACCTTGTTTTGGTTGCATTTAGATTAGATTTGTGAACAAACTATGCATCAATCCTTTCTATGTCTACTAGGCTAAATAACCCTTGGAAACAAAAGCATTTTTTCTGAAGCCAATACACAACCTTTGGCTCTGATACCAATTGTTAAGAAATTTACCCAAGAACACAAATTAATTACATAGAATTATTGAGAGAAACAAATATAAAAAATAACCAGCAACAGCCATAAACACATAAACACACATGTTTATCTGGGAAAAACCCAATCATAATGAAATTTCATTATCCTTGGCCAAAACCCTGGCCAATCTAGCCAAGTGAACCTTCACCGCTCACCTCCAGGCCTTTTCTTACAATGAAGTCCTTCCAGCCTTTTATAGGCTCCATTACATATGATACCACGGGCAGAATACCATGGGTGCGCAATACCATGTGCCCCAAAACCATCATTGTTTAACCTGGTCAACTTTTGACTCTATCCCAAGTCAAGTTTACCTAACAAAAAACCCAGAGCTGACTCACACCTCTGCAAATATCTATATATGGATCACTCATCTCAGAGATCCAAGGGCTGGAGTTTTGTACTTTGTAAGGAAGTTATGTTGGATTCTCTATGAGACATTGTATTGTTGGGTGATCTAGCTTTTCATGAGGTGAAGAGGGCTTTCATGCTAGGAGGATGGTGCTGGATCAGACAGCTGGGTTGTAATCCTCTCTTCTACTACTTCTATCAATAAAGCTATTTGAGTTTTCCTCCATATACTTGTATATTTCTGAATCTTGTATTTGTGTATGAATTTGTATGGTTAATGTACATCTAATTCTACATTGTTTATGGTTATAGATCTCTATGCTTTGATGGTATTTTTTGCTTTGAATGTACAGGTGTTCTTTGAAGTGGGACAAGTGAGAAAGGAGTGGCGAAAGCTCTATCAAGGGAGAGAGGAAACAAGCAAGGAGCCAAGAGAAAGAGTGAGTTTGGTGCTCTCTGCTTCTCTCTCATCTATCTCTCATAAAGGAAAACACAAGTTACTTTGAATTGTTTGTTTAAAAGATAGCTACCCGTCTTAGTGGGACTAGCAGATCTGAATAGACACTAGTTTTCCCAGAAACACAACATCTGCATGTATTGCTTCTAAAACTGTTGCAACACTTATGTCGTTGTATCCCTAACTTTGTCTATGATCTCATCGAGATTGCTTTCTATCAATACCATGGGATCAACTTGTGTTTTATCATATTTTTGTTTTTTTCATGTTCCACCCTTCTGCTCCATGCCACATCTTTTCAAAATAAAAGGGGTTCTCTTCCCCTCATCACCGCCTTTAACTTGGCCTGAAAGCTCTTCTTCCTCTGTCTATAGAGAAGGTTACTTATCACCTTTCTGCGACTCACGTTGTTCTTTTTCTGCCTCCTCCTTCGTAGCGCGTTCACAGTCTACGTGAGCCTTTTCTATAGCTTCCTTATTTTTCTGTTCTGCTAGGTTATGTACAACTTTCTTAACGGCCTCCTTTCTTTTCTACATAGCAGAAATTTCCACACCCGTGATTATTCCAACATCTAACTCTAACGGGCCGCACCACTCTGTAGGCCATAACCCTTTGATCTCCTGCAAGTCCGTTTCTGACACCAAATAGTGCAACTGGTGCCATTTCTTCTCTGGATCATTCCATGCTTGGATATAGACTCTGTGGAAGTCAGCCTTGAACATTACGTAGGCTGAAATCTGCATGAACAAGGTTGGGGACAACCTTTAGACATTGTCTGAGTATCATATGTATATCCATTTCCATAAGAGTCCAAAATATCTTTGTTTCTGTAATTCGCGCAACATCATTTGTAGACCATAGAGAGGCAAATTGCGTTGCCTTCGGCAATCCTTCCTCAAGAGGAGGAAATTGATATCCTCTTACAATCTCCATGTAATGAAAAAAATTGATAGCAGCAACCAAGCATAGTGGAATGGCTTGGTTTCCTCTTGGGCTTCTCGGTAGTTCGCCAGGAACTCCTGACAAAGGTACCTAGCCCAAATAAATTGTATGCCTTTCACGCACAACACAGCAAGTGAAACTACTGGCGCAGGAACATCATCTGCGTGATGTTTTCTCATAACCTTTCCTTCTAAAATATGGGCAGCAAATTGAAGTACCTAGTTTGAAATAGAGAGAATGGACTACCCTCGTGAGTTCTTAAGGAGGTTGTATCGTTCTTCATCTTTTCTGCAAGTTCTTTCTCCCAGTATTCACTCCAAACTCCTTAGCAGGGGTCACACCTTTGTAAGGCAACCGCGTGATTTTGTGAATCAAGATGTCCATGATGGGGATAGGTTCTCCTAGCCATAAACACCCATCATGCACCAGTGTCAGGATATAGCACACACATACCGTAGTAATTGGGGTGCGGTGATAATGTGGCACCAACAACAGATTGAGCAACCCTGACTTCTCAACAGTGCGGACCCATTCCATCGGCTCCAATGTTGTAACACCCATTTCTTCATAATAGGTCTTTCACATATATTTATCTATCACCGAATGTGGAAACTTAGTGTGTTTTGTGAGGTCCCAATCCTCCATCTTTAACAATGGGATCCACGCGAGCCGAGGACCTTCAAAGGGGACCTACTCAGGTAGCAGGGGCATGGATATTGTAAACATCCCGATATCAGGGTCCTTCGTTACCTTTACTTTTCCCTTCCATGGAGGGATATAATTTGGCTGCCTCATCATGGTTTCCACCCCTTCGGCATCAATATCCTCCATTCCCTAGAATTCTTCCGCCTTCAAGTCCACTACTCTTCCTGGCTGCTTATATTTCTTCTTCTTTACCCGTGTTTCAGTATGCTTCCTTGCTGGCGTGCGCATTGGCACCTTCTTCTACTTGTCCTTCACGGATTGCTTTGGTTTAGCTAGTTGTGTTTCTCTGGTAGGGGTGTGCTTCAGACTAGGCAACCTTGGCGCCATAGGCATAGCAGCTGGAGCATCCATACTTACAAATTATGGGGTGGCTATGTCATAGAAAACATTGTCACCACTAAAAGTTTTAACAGCATTTGTTTGAGATATTTGCTCAAGGATAAGCTTATGGTTTATCTTAGGGATTGCGGCAAACACTGGGCTCACAACTAACTCTTCCCAAAATGCGTGGCTCATAGGCGACAAATAGGGAAAATCAGCAACAAGCCTTAGAGCACAAATTGTTCTCTATTGGACTGGCATGCATAATTTATAGGGGGTTTTGAATTCAAATCCAACTGTCCCCCCCAAATTCTGATAATAAATGTTGTTTTAGCGGCATATATTTAAATATTTTTTCCTTAATTTCTACCACCCCACTCTTCTTAACCGTTTTATGGCCATCAAGTCATGAACAATAACTCCAATGGTTATTTTCCTACTAGGCTGCACAGTACCTCCCCTTTTGGTGCAGCTTCCTAAGCGAAACTTCACTGATTGCATCTTTGTCTCTCTCCGTTGTCCACCAAGCCAGGAAATGTAGTTTATAGTCTCGCACTCCCTTGCAACTGCTTGGAGCACTAAGACTATCCTACTACCATATAGTCATTGTGCAGGATCCCCTGTATAAAACCTTAATTTTCTCCCATTCACTCTTCCTAGGAAGGGCTCCCCATTCAACTTCGCGAGTTGAACTGCGCCTCCATCTGTAATTTATTTAAAAATATATGGCCCTAAACAATGCATCTGGAATTTACCGAAAAGTTTAGTGAATTTACTATCATATAATAGGACAAGATCATTTACCTTAAACGTGCAAAGCTTGATATGGCGATCATGCCATAATTTTTCGTGTTCCTTCTATACTTTTTGATGGAATCCTACCAAAAATCGATCTTCTTCGAGCTCTGTCAGTTGCGCAAGCTGTTCCTCTAAGGCCCTGCGATCCGCCATGTCCTCAAATTTGCAAT
>APFE031439387.1:52846-71329 GCA_000404065.3 Pinus taeda | reverse complement strand
GAAAGACTTCTTATTTCAACTTAAGGTGGATGAAGATCTGTTGACTTTTTTATTTTTATTGTTTTTAATTGATGACCTAATTCTCAAGGTAATATGCTCATCATATGCTTAGTCTTAATGCTTATCAATAGTTGTAGTGTGTTACACAATTTGTTAGGTTGCATTGACTTTTAATAAATTTTAAAAATTAGATTCATGCCACATGAATCCCTGCCCACAAATTTCATCATCTAATTAGATGGGGAAATTAATATATAAGCAAATTTTATTTAGCAAAATGGTCCATTTTACAATAAGATGTGAAATTTCTTTTCTTTTCTTTCTCAAATTAAATTAGATTGGTATCACATGACTCCCAACTCACCAATTCCCTAGGGATTTGAGATTATTCCAATTCTAATAAGTTCATATTCTAATTAGATGGGGAAATTAGTATATAAGCAAATGTTATAATACATTTTTGTGTTGCAGTGTTTTTTTTGTTATATTTATAAATCCTTTGGGTATACCAACCACATTAATATTATTAATATTTTTTATGTGGTTTTACTAGTATACATAACAATTTAAACAAAAAATGATTTATGTGACATTAATCAAACCACACTCAACTTTAATGCTCCATAATTGTAATATAAAAAATATATAAAATAATATTAAATAAACAATAAGTTCATAAATAAAAATATTTTTTAAAGAGTAGATGGTACACTATAATAATATATACATATGTCATATTATTAGAGTACATATTGATATAATAAGGGTTGTATAGATTATGCACATGTCAATCTTTACATATTTGGAGCTAGAGTCCTTCTAGTCTAGTCCTCATGGAATCTGAGGTTAGGTTCAACCCCATGAAGAAGCCAATTTCTTCAATATGTATTTGGGCCATTCTTCTCGGATGTCATCTTCTTTTCTAGCATGTGGAGAATTTGGAATTTATAGGGAATAAAATTGGGTAGTTCATCAAACTGGAACAAGGCTAGGATATTGTAGAAATATGGTGATAGCATTGCAACTGCTCAAGAAATTCAATCTAAATCAAGATACACAATTTTGTTCTATTGCTCTGCAGAAATTAATTCAAAATTTAGAAAATGCATTCACAAACATGCATCAATAACATACAGAAGTACACAGATTTATCTAGGGGAAACCAACTAGTAAAAACCCTTAAGTCTGCTTGCATTAATAAGAGGAATAGAAAATGTATTACAATTTCTTGCTCTCTGAGCTCAACCTGCAAATGAATAAATGTTCTCTCTGCTAAATAAAAATCTCTGACCCAAACTTGGTCAATTTCTGCCTCCACCTGAGCTCCTATTTCCTTTTGCAAATCTTGAGGAAATTAGGCCCCTATTTTTTTAGGAATTTTCCTCCAATTGATTGTGCAATTCCCAAGGATTGATCATTGATTGCATGCAACACCTGTACACTCAAGACTAGTCTACAACTGATGTTACACTGCCTTGGAATATCCACCATAGTTGAGTAATTCAAATTCCTTGCATGCATGAACTATTTTTAGTTGATTAATCAGTTAACTGGATGATCTCTGAGTTAGACTACTGTCCTACTGCATAACTAACCTCCAACTAGTTCTATCTGTAGAAATTCCCACCTGTAGATCACCTGATAATGCAATATACTAAAGAAAAATACTTTATCTACCTCTACAAACAATTATGCAAAAGCTTAATCGAATTGAGCAACATCAATAAGAACACATATAACTGATAAGAAGAAATCAATCACACATAACACATAAGATATAACTAGGGGAAAGAAATAGCCTAAAACCCCAACTCTGTATTATCATACAAGTGGAAATCTTGTCCAAGTTACAAAAAGAATCAACTCAAAAGTTATCCTGCTCTCTCTGTAATCAAATAATGAAGCTCATAGATTGAATAGACAAGTATATATCCTCATCAAGTCCTCCAAGCCCCTATTTCTTTGCGCAATTTTTCTTGGGGTCTAGTGAAGCCACATGTGTGAATTGGCCTCATCACATTCACTGTACAAGAAGAAATAACAACGCAATTCTCTTGGAAAGAAATCCTTCTGCATGCAAGGAATATCCTAGAAATTGATAGTACACTGTCCCTCCATCTGATCTCAACTGGGTCTCTGTCTGAACTGACATGCATGAGTTATGTATGAGAGAATATTCAGTTATCTAAAGAGTAGCAGTTATATGCAAGCATGCATTTACTAACTGAACTTACATTAATTTAAACAATCTGTTTAAATCAATCTAACTAGACTTGACTCAGTTAACTGAGCCAACTAATTACATCTCAAATTAGAACTCATCCTTATCTCTTTAACTGATGGATAAATTCCTCAATTAATAGATAAATTGTTGCATGTCTTCCCATAGACTTCATGTTTGATTTTCACAACTAATTAACTCATGGTGAATTAATTAATCTATTTTCAAACAACTGTTAAGTTCAAATTCGAATTTTACTTCCTATTATATTTTAGGGACTAACTAAAATAGGAAGGTATCCCGAAATTCTATTTATAGAAAAGCTATTTTTAGCAATTTCACTTTTCATCCATTGTAGCTAAGTTCAACACTGGATGAAACTGCTATTTATAACAGTGTTATTTTTAGCATTTCTTGTTGCTATCTTCAACACTCCCTCTCAACAAGAAAGGGATTATCAGTAACCCCAATCCTGTCTCTGTGGAACTCGAACTTGCATTTTGACAATGCCTTTGTCAAAATATCTGCATCCTGTTCCTCGGTCGAAACGTACAGCAGCAACATGATCCTCTTGACCACACAGTCTCGAAGATGGTGATACCGGATATCTATGTGCTTGGACCTGTCATGAAAAACTAGATTCTTAGAGAGTTTGATGCAACTCTAATTATCACAATAGATCATTGTAGGATCCATCCTCTGACCAAACAATCCCACTAGAATCTTCCACATCCAAATGGTCTCACATGCAGCTTGACTAGCAGCCATGTATTCAGCCTTTGCTGAGCTAAGTGCAACTGATCTGTGTTTCCTACTATACCAGGAAACTGCAACTAAACCAAGGTTGAAGATTCCACAAGAAGTTCTCTTCCTGTCTGATGGAATCCCTGCCCAATCTGCATCTGTGAAGCCCTGAAGCTTCACTCCCTCTATCCGTCTGTACCAGAACCCAAACTGAGATTTGCCTTTGAGGTATCTCAGCACATGCTTCGTTGCCTTCCAAAACAGCTTGTTAGGCTGAACCATAGCTTGACTCAGTTGGTTCACCGCAAAGCATAAGTCGGGTCGTGTGTTCACTAGATACATAAGTGAACCCACCAGCTACCGATAAATAAGCAGCTACTACCTCACATGAAGTAGCATACTCCTTCCTCCAGTTACCAACTAGAGGAGTCTGCATGGGTTTGCACTTCTCCATATGGAACCACCTGAGGATCTCATTGGCATACTTGCCTTGAGATACAAAAACTTATCCATCTCTCTACCACACCTCCATGCCTAGAAAGTAGTGCATAAGACCCATGTCTTTTATCTCGAACTCTCTTGCAAGGTCCTCCTTGCAAGACTATATCAGTTGATCATCACCTCTCAAAATCAGATCATCGACATAAAGTACAATGATCAATGGCTTACCTTCTACCATGATGTGGTAAAGGTTCGCTTCTGCTTCACTCTTGGTGAAGCCCAACTCGGTGAAATAACTGTCAATCCTGGTGTACTAAGCACGGGGTGCTTGCTTAAGCCCATACAGAGCCCTCTTGAGTTTGCACACATGTGACTCACTGTCGAAGGTTTCGAAACCTTCTATTTGCTCAATGTACACCTCCTCCCCAATCGTCCCATTGAGGAATGCTGTCTTCACATCCATCTAGTGGATCTTCCACCCCATCTGAGCTAATAGTGCCAATATCGATCTAATCGATGAGTACCTTGCTACAAGAACAAAAGTCTCATTGTAGTCGATCCCCTCGACCTGTGAGAAACCTCGGGCAACAAACCTTGCCTTGTGTTTCTCAACACTACCATCAGCTGCCTGCTTTACCTTGTAAAGCCATCTGGATCTCACCACTGACTTGTCCTGAGGTCTTGGGACAACATCCCAAACACAGTTCTGTATGATGGAGTCATACTCCTCCACCATTGCATCAACCCACACTGGTTGCTGCATTGCCTCCTCAAATGAAGAAGGCTTGGAATCTACACACTCCCCAACCAGGGCAACCAGTGTACCACTCTGGCGACCTCCTTTGTTTGCGATAAGAAGATGGCTATCCCACATTCTCCCGCGCATCTGGCATCAACTTGTCAGCTTCCCTTGAGCATTTCCACCCATCTCTGTAAGTATCAGCATGAGTGGATTTCTCCACTCCTGAATCCTCTGCATGCGACTGCTTCGCATCAATCTGAGGGTCCTCATCCTTAGGAACTGAATGTTTCTCATCTGCATGCAACCTGAGCTCCCTCCCAAGTGACACTTGCATGGCTTTCTGCGTGTCGAACTTTAGATCCCTACATACCACAGTCCTTTGAGTGGAAGGTAGGTACACCCGATAGTTGTGAGGTGTATTTGTGTACCCTACAAGTATTCCCAACTCAGCTATTGGGTCTAGCTTCTTCCTGGCATCTTTGGTCACATGATAGTAAACTGATGATCCAAAGATTTGGAAGTGACTTACATCAGGTCTCTTCCCAGAATAGGCCTCCATAGGTGTCTTCATCCCCAGTATACGGTGCCCGCTTCTGTTCTTCAAGTATATTGCTGTATTGCATGCCTCAGCCCACAAGTGCAGTGGTAGGCTTTGGCAATGCAACACCACTCGAGTTGCTCCCACAATTGATCTGTTCTTCCTTTCGGCCACCCCATTCTGCTGTGGGTTATGGGGTGCCGTCAATTCCCGTTTAATTCCTTCTGAGGCACAGAAATCCTTAAACTGCTGAGAGACATACTCTCCACCATTGTCACTACGCAAGGCTTTTATTTTCTTTCTTGATTCTTTCTCTGCCAAGGCTTTAAACTCACAAAACCTCAAGAAGGTTTGATCCTTCTTTTGCATAAAGTAGATCCAACATCTACGGGAAAAATCATCAATAAAAATAACATAGTACCTTTGTTTAGCGGTGGAGGCTGTAGAGAAAGGCCCATAAACATCTGAGTGAACTCGCTCTAGGATTTCTCCAGCTCTACTGTCTCGATCCAGAAAGGAAGATTTCACATACTTACCCAAGGTACAACCTTTGCATGTACTTGTCTGCTCATGTTTTCCCTTGGTTAATCCGGTAGAAATCTACTGCATGATCTTCAGGGCTCCATGGTGCAAGTGGCCTAGTCTTCTATGCCATAGCTCACCAACATCTTGGCTCTGCACCATCTCTGCTTTGGAACTCAAAGCAGAACAGTCATCTACCTCCAACTTGTAGAGATCCTTGACTCAAATCCCTATTCGTTTTGTCTATCCAGTGCCAATATGCCTCAGGAATACCTTTCCTTTGCTAAAGACTACATCATAGCCTTTATCTTCTAGCAAAGCAATAGACACAAGATTCTTCTTCAGACCTGGTACATACTTTACATCAGTCAAGGTGAAGGGAGCTCCATGCTCCCTCTGAAACACAACTGTACCTTCACCTAAGACACAGTACTTTCCATCATCGCCCATATCAATCCGCATCTAGAGATCCTTCTCCTCCAAGGTACTGAAAATATTCTTGTCACCTGACATGTGGAAAGAGGCTCCACTATCCAAGTACCAAACACATCCCATCATGGATGAAACCATGCATGCGATAAGAGAGAAATCCATCTCAAACTGTGAGGCTAGTGCCTCACCATCAGATCCCTTTGAGGAACCTTTCTTGGATTTTTTTTGTGGATAATTAGTAGCATAAAAGCCCACTTCATGACAATGAAAGCATCTCACTTTCAATTTGTCAAACTTCTTCCCACCATGGGAAGAACCGGATTTGGATTGGGATGCCTTCCCTTTCCCCTTCCTTTCCTTACTCGCTAAGGCTAGATTTTCCTCATCATCTTGTTTTGATGAGGATCCATCTTTGGTGCTTCTTCTTATCTCCTCCTCCATCAGATTCGACCAAAGTCTTTCCCAATATGGTAGTTTTTCTCTTCCATTAACCGAGTCCTAGTAGCTATGCTAGCTCTTAGGAAGACCGAGGAGTGCAAGACTCCCCATGTCATCATCCACTGTCGTGATCCCTACACTTCCAAGCTCATCCCTGCAGGTGGTAATCTTGTTCAGATACGTAGAGATCATGTCGCCCTTTTCACACTTGATTTTACAAAGCTTTTCTTTTAGTCCTAGCTTCCTCTGATCACTGCTATTCTGATATAGATCTTTCAATGTTTTCCACATTGAAAACAGTGTCTCCTTCCCATGGAGACTCGAGACTATGTGATCTCGAACTCCCTCCAGAAGGATTCTCCTTGCTCTAGCCACACACTTTTTCCATTCCGCCAATTGAGTAGCATCAATTGGCTTGGGGACTTATTGATCAATGAAGTCCTTTAGACCGTTATCTTCTAATACTGCCTCCATGCGATCCTTCCAGGCTATATAATTCGAACTGCCATCAAGGGCATATTCAAGTCTTAAACCATTGAATGCCATAGGTGAAATAGAGATGTGACAAGAACTCGATTTCTATATTCAGGAATCACAAACTTCAAACTTCTCCCTTCTTGTATATTGTTCTTCCTTGATCACCTTTGCTCTGATACCATGTAGAAATTCCCACGTGTAGATCACATGATAATGCAATATACTAAAGAAAAATGCTTGATCTACTTCTACAAACAATTATGCGGAAGCTTAATCGAATTGAGCAACATCAATAAGAACACATATAACTGATAAGAAGAAATCAATCACACATAACACAGAATATATAACCAGGGGAAAGCAACAGCCTAAAACCCCAACTCTGTATTATCATACAAGTGGAAATTTTGTCCAAGTTACAAAAAGAATCAGCTCAAAAGCTGTCAAGCTCTCTCTGTAATCAAACAATGAAGCTCGTAGACTGAATAGACAAGTATATATCCTCATCAAGTCCTCCAAGCCCCTATTTCTTTGCGCAATTTTTCTTGGGGTCCAATGAAGCCACATGTGTGAATTGGCCTCATCACACTCACTGTACAAGAATAAATAACAACGCAATTCTCTTGGAAAGAAATCCTTCTGCATGAAAGGAATACTCACCAAGGAATATCCCAGCAACTGATCTTACACTATCCCTCCATCTGATCTCAATTGGGTCTCTGTCTGAATTGACATGCATGAGTTATGTATGAGAGAATATTCAATTATTTGAAGAGCAACAGTTATATGCAAGCATGCATTAACTAATTGAACTTACATTAATTTAAACAAATTGTTTAAATCAATCTAACTCGACTTGACTTAGTTAACTGAGCCAACTTATTACATCTCAAATTAGAACTCATCCTTATCTCTTTAATTGATAGATAAATTCCTCAATTAATAGAGAAACTATTGCATGTCCTCACATAGACTTCATGTTTGATTTTTCACAACTAATTAACTCATGGTGAATTAATTAATTTATTTTCAAATAGCTGTTAAGTTCAAATTCGAATTTTACCTCCTATTATAGTTTAGGAACTGACTAAAATAGGAAGGTATCCCGAAATGCTATTTATAGAAAATCTATTTTTATCACTTTCACTTTTCATCCATTGTAGCTAAGTTCAACACTAGATGAAACTGCTATTTATAGCAATGTTATTTTTAGCATTTCTTGTTGTTATCTTCAACACTATCAACAATTAGAACTAGTTTAACTAAATACAACTAGAAATAATTGAACTAGATTGCTACAAATTAGCATCACACATGGATAACTGTACTCCAAGGTCTCTAACTTGAATTTACTGAGATAATTGAGTGACAAGAGCCATTTCACCTCAGTTAACTGTCTCCAATTTGCCTGCTGGTGTGGAAATTTCGAATTTACTCAATTTGACCGAGGAAAAGTTAAATTGAGCCTTTCTTGCTACACTTCTCAACAAGTACCAAGCCCAATCACCATTACGTCTGGGTAAAAGTTGAAGTTGAATTAAAAGAAACTTTATTGGAAGAAATTGAGTTAGTAAGTGGTAGCTTCTCTTGGACCTAGAAGATACATTACTAGAGAATACCCTTCACATATTATAGTTGTCAAGAATTTAACCATATTTAGGTGCACTGCAATAAATATTCTTTCCATAAGCCCCCCTTGGGAATTTTTTAAGGATGCAAATTTTTCCTAAAGTATAGAAACCTTGACTAATCTTACTATGTTGAAAAATGAAGCAAGAAATTCTCAAATTGATTTTGCCTTGATTAAATTGAGAAAATTTGAATTTCCACATCAGCAGACAACTTGGATGCAATTAACTTGTGTGACATGGCTTGTGTCACCCATTTTACTTAGCAAAATCAAGTTGGAGGAGTTAGAGTTCAGTTAAACATGTGTGATTTCTAATTTGTAGCAATAAAAGTCAGTTATCTCAAGTTGTTTTCAGTTAAACTAGTTCCCCCTATCAATGTATATGAGAGTTTCTCATAACTGAAAAAATAACCACAATAACGTGGGATTCCCCCAGTAAGTGTTAATGAGGATTCCCCTTCATCAATGTTATTGAAGTTTTCTCATAATTGAAAGTGTGACGATAATAACTTGAGATCCTACTAAGATTTTGGCATTTATTTATTACATTTCTATTGTTATATTAGTCTTATCCTTGTTGGTCGGTTTTTTGTATCCTTTGTCTCCCATATATACCACGAATACCTAGTTTTAGAAGCCATCCCATCTTTTACATTTGTTATATTGTTAAAGAAAGTTATATTTATTGTATTTTTATATTTAACAAATGTGGAGAACATAAAGATTAAGTCCCAAGATCATTGATCACTGAAAGATCAAAATTAATGGGCATTCAATGCAACACGAAGGAACTACTTGATTACCAATAATGATTTGAGAAATAATTGATGGTAAATATGCTCTAAAATTTATATTCTGTGTAGCCATTCTTCAATATACCCCAAGTTCTAACTTTACACACTCTAACCCTTGCATCCCTGTATTTAGAATCTGATCAATATTTTTGGTATTGATGGAAGAAATATTTTGTATATGCACACATGGAAGCTATATTCACTTCCATTTATGTGGCGCATCTATATATGTTCCACCTCGATATATGTCCCAACTTCCATATGAACCACATCCATATATAGAATCAAGCTTCCTTATATATGCTTCATGGAAGCTATATATATGCATTTCTCCCGTATATGTTCTTACACTTTCATATATTTGCACATATACATATATGTGTGTTTATACAAGAGTTTATTATAGATTCATGTATATAGAAGTGATGCATATACAACAGTTAATGCATATACCAAAGTGACACGTATACAAAACTATGATTGCATATACAAAAGTAGGTATAGCTTTCATTTGTGCATATATGAAATCTTGCTTCCATACATGTATGGCTTCTATATGTACATATACATAATATACATAATTGTGAATGTATGAAAGAGTGTACAAGGTCTCCCATCTTGTACAAAATGCATCATGTTTATATATGCATCACTTCTGTATAACTACTTTTTGACAATATTACAGGATTCACACTTCTCTTGTTTATTTTTATATTGGGATTGATTTCAGCCTCTCTTACACCGTTTCTTGCACCATCCCACATTGCAGTAGCACCTAAGGTGATTTTATTTCAACCCCTAGCAATGCCCCAAGGCAATTTCGTATATCCGTGTATATACAAAATATATATGAGAATTGGGGTGAAACGCATATGCTTGGTTCCCAGAGCTTGAGTTGGTTATATGGGAGGTTGGTCTGACAATATATAGAATATACATAATTGTGCATATATAAAAAGGTGTATACACTCTTCTTTTCATATATGGATGCTCAAGTATCTTCCACATGTGAATGTTTATATGGAAGTGAACATATACAAAAGAGCATGCTCTTTTGTATCTTCAATATAAGTCTACATATATTGGTTTGGATTCAATTAATATATTATTGATCATCCATTTTTATGGTTTTAGAGTGGAACAATATAATCCTTTTCCCATTCACAAATCCACCAGTACCAAAAAAGATTGATTAGGTTCTAAATACAAGGACATAAGAGTTAGCTTTTATAAAGTTAGCACATGGGTTATCTCAAAGAATGGTTCCATATAGAATATAAAATTGATAGGATATTTACCATCAAATTTCCTCAAGTCAATCTATGTAATCAAGTAGCTCCTTGGTGCTGCATTGAACCCCCGTTGATTTGGATCATTGAGTGATGATTTATTTTGGGGCTTAATCTTTATGTTCTCCACCTTTGTTAAAATATAACAATATAAAAATATAACTTCATTTTACAATATAGCAAAATGTACAAGATGGGATGCCTTCTACACTTTCATATATGCACAATTTTGTATATTCCATATATGTGCACATATGTAAAAGTTGTGCATATACGGAAGTAAGATTCGTATATGCACACACAAAAGATATATATACTTTCATATGTAGGCCACTTTCATATATGTAATTGCACTTTCATATATGTGTCACTTTCGTATATGTGTCAACTTCTATATACACATCACTTATATATACATGAATCTATAAGATACTTTTCTATATATATGATTGCATATAATATTCTATATATGCATGCATATACTAAATCACATTGGGCATTGTTGGAGATTAGTGCTGACACTAGTGGGTCAGAGGTTGAGCTCATCAATCCTGTGAGAAAAATGAAGTAGAGAGCTATCACGTCCGCATTCAACAAAAAGTTATAAAAATTCCATGCGTAAATTTGAAATCCCAGGTGTGAAGACATTTGAAATCCTTGGTCCAAAGGTAGCATTGAATGCATTTATTTCACGTCTTATCCACCACTTCATTGGCTTGTGGGAGTTAGAGTTGTTGATATGTTGAAAATCAAGAGAATATGGAGTTGCTAGAATATTTAAAGGGTTGTGGAGGTCTCGAAAAATCCAGAGAATTGTGTGGCTGCCAAAAATTCCATGGTCATGTATGACCATCTATTAGCTTTTTTATGATCATAATACCATGCACTAAGTTAAATGATTGGCATAGTGAATAGTGAATAACGTTTTCCATACTATGGCCTGTGATTCTTTGTCAATTCTTTATCCATTAGGCATCTTTGTTAGCATTGCCATCACATTTTGTGAATGTTGGAGTTAGGAAAGGAATTTCAAATTTGAAACACCCATTAAATTTGATAGTTTGTACAACTCTATGTGCATCTTGATCATTTTAAAACATAATGTGGCTGGGCATGAAATTTTTTTGGTTGTATTTAACAGGGAAAGCACCTTGTGATGGGAAATTTGTTCATTAAATTTTGTAATTCTATCCCTAGATGGAGTAAGTGAAACGGGGAAAGAAGTTTAAATATTAAATTCGAGGGGAAATCTGTTTGAGTGACAAATTCAAAATATAAACATTGTAGTATACCACCTCTCATTTGACCAAGAGTCTATTTCAAAAACATGTTATTTGGTTCAAATTGATGCAGGGTAATCATAGAAAGTAGAGCAACAACCTACAAAAATGAAAAGATGATTCATAAAGGATATTTCATGTATATGTTCTTTTTATTTTTCTCATTGTTGCAACCGATCTTGAAATAATCTCTTGAACACTCGGTGGTCATCGAATTTTCTACATGTTATTTCTCTGCCAACAATTTTACATGTGATCTTCATCCATCATCAGATCATTAGGGGAACCTTGGATAACCGTTAAAAGTGATATCATAGTCTGGTATAAGGGTTTGAGAAATTTAGTTGAAATTGGTAATATTGCTTCTAAAAAGTAATTAGGGTTCTTTACCAAGGTATGTAAAAACATAAAAATTTACCCTTCTTCCCAGAAGATAAACACCTCACTTAACCCTTTTCCTATAATATCCTTTCTAGAAGAGGGTAAATTAAGCATTCTAGCTATGGCTTTCTCAAAAATTTCTAAGAATATTTTACTATTATAGGGATAAACAATTATCCCAATATTCTTGTGAAAGTTCTTGGTAAGTAAAATTATAATATCAAGGTCATAATCGAAAACTAGTAGGGTTGTGTGTAGCAAGCCCTTTTGTATTATAAATTCGTCAAAGCTAGCAAGGATACCAAAATCCAATTGCACTCTCAGAGTATATATATCATTGCTTTCTACTATAGTATCCCTAATTTGGGTTAGGGGGTTGATAAGGATTTCACCTTAAGGGTTGTGACTCATCCCTTTATCTTGAATTGGCATGAAGACAACTTATAAGAAAACTAAAATTATCTAATGGTGGAAGTTGGGGTATTGACTTGCCTCTTGAGATTGGTCACTTTTCTTTTTATCACGGTTCAGAGGGTTCGACAATGCAGTAGGATCAACTAGAATACGAGTTAAGTTCTGAATTTACCCCTTTCATTAAACCTTTTGTACTGGCTAGCTAATTTGGTTTCTACAGGTCATAGCAACAACATATTGGACTAGGTCGGGGTTTTTAACTCCCATGTACCTAACATTCCAATATATCATTGCAGTCGTTCATATGCATCACTCACAACCATTGGATCATATTTCTTGATGAAAAGACATTATAAAAGCATCATCTTATCATCCAAGATGAAACATCGACCATTGGATGGAATGAGTGTGGGTCATCAGATCATGTTGGGAGTTAAAAGCACATTTAAATGTGTGTGAGTTTGTGGGCAATGCACCTTATCAGCCGTAGGATTGAGCGATTTACAATCACTTGATGATTTTGGATGTAAAGATGCGAGCAACGGTTGAACAATATGATGGGAGGTTTTAACCCCATCATTGGGTCGACATGGTGTCATGTTGATGGGTATTCATTGCAGAATAATGCCTGAAAAGCCACCCCTTGATTTATGTGATATTGCCTATCAAAACTAGGAATCCTGTTTCTTTGTATCATTTTTTTTATTAGTCCATTAACCATCATAATTTTGATGCAAAACCTGTTGGATACACAGAGGGAATGTTGGATTTACCCCTTAATTCTACTATCTAAAAATCTAGGTCGTTGGACAAACTGTTAGCTTCCCAAAACGGAAAGGTTGGAAGTGGTAGTCTGATGTATGATGTAGCAGTTGCAAGCACAACAGTAGTCGTCGATTTTTTGACCTCCAAATATCAAAACTGGTCATTAGATATAGAGCACATCCTTCATATTATTCCATTGGTGTTTCGATAATGGTGCATCAAAAAACCTAGTGGGCTTACAACTTAGCCTTTGGTTCACCACTAGAGGTTCATCGACAATTTGATGCATGTCATTGGAATCTTATCGTCAAATTTGTGGACTTCCCAGTGGGGCTTCATCAAATATCTTATCAACATGGGGTAAGATACCCAACAAACCATTCATCTGCCATTTTTCATTTATCTGACTAGAGGCTAAAATATTTCCCATCGACTATTTCATGCCTCATTGTTGGATTCTAATTGTCTAATTTGTGGATTGTTTGGCAGGATGTTGTGGGTTATCTGCTAGATGTCATGTCAGATACTTGATGGAGTGTTCATGTTCTTGTCGTTGTTTATATAACTAGAGGTTGTAGTAGGATATCTGATGGCCATTTTTCCTTCCAATTATTTAACCAAGTTCCACTGACAAGCCTGGAAAATGAGGCCTGTTGGAGTCACAAAAAAATTATTTTAAATGCCCAACACTAGGTCATCAGATTTTAGTGGACTTTGTAGTAGTGTCACAATTTTCCCATCACTCATTAATAATTCGTGGACGATATTAAGTTATCTAGTGAGCCAACTATTCAAGAGATATGAGGATTAGATATGATCCTCTCAAATTTTCAAGTTTCCTCTGGCATGACGATAAATGGGGAGAAATCTAGTATGTATTTATTCAATACCAATAATTTGGTGCAAAGGAATTTGGCGAGAAATATTGAATTTCAAATAGGTTCCTTACCAACCAAATACCTTTGGCATCCCTCTTGTTGCTAATTCACTGTGAGTTTCATGTTGGTTGGAGATAATGGAAAAGATCTCTAGGGGCTTGGAAAATTAGACCTTCAAAGCGTTGAATCTTCCCATTCACATTACTCTACTCGAGGTTGTCCTACAAGCCATTCTGATTGATAAGTTGTTAATCTACTTAACCCAAGGGAGTATATAAGAACATCATTTCTAGTTTTATAAATTCTTGTGGCAAGGGGATCAACAAGCCAAAAAATGGACTCTCGTGTAGGCGGTTGGAAAATTAGGCCTTCAAAGCGTTGAATCTTCCCATTCACATTACTCTGCTCAAGGTTGTTCTAAAAGCCATTCTTATTTATTAGTTGTCAATCTACTTGAACCCAAGGGAGTATATAAGAACATCATTTATAGTTTTCATAAATTCTTGTGGCAAGGGGATCAACAAGCCAGAAAATGGACTCTGGTGTCTTGGGAGAAGGTGTTTTTTCCAAAATGGGGTGGTGGTCTTGGTTTGAGGGACCCTAGAATTCTTAATGAAACCATGGGAGCCAAATTATGGTGGAGATGGCTCCAGGGAGGTCAAGAGTTGTGGAAACTAATATGGAATAGGAAATACAACTAGGTGATCGCTCAAGCTAATAAAGTGCGATAGTGATATTTCCCATCAGGGTCATCAATATGAAATCTAACATTAGAAGAAAAGCCTTTTATACAAGATCACCTGTTCTGGGAGATTACATATGATGGAACAACCAAGTTTTAGGAAAATTCTTAGCAACAACTCCCAAGGATGGAGAGAAGGGAGGAGTTAATATGTCTTAAAGAGTACACTATAGGGACAAGGGCAATATTAGTCCCTAATTTCTGGAAAGAAATATCCTCGCAAGATTAGTGGTGAGAATGGAGACACAGGATCACTAGGATGAGGAACATTTTTCACAGGAATAATAGATTATGGATATATAACTAAAAGACAGAAAGATTTAGGTAGTGTGAGGGGGAGACAAGATGAGATGGGGATATCAAACATAGGGTGTGTTCACCATCAAAGAGACTTATGGAATTATGGAAAATCACAAGGAAATCCCAAAGGATCCCCTCTAGTGGAAGATTTGGGAAGGAAAGTTATGGTCAAAGGTATTAAACTTCCTCTAATTAGTTGGTTGACATTGACTCCTAACATGAGACCTTTCGAGGAGAAAAGGCTATAGAGGACCATTGTGGTTTCCCATCTCTCAATAATATGAGGAAAGCCTTAACCATCTGTTCAACACTTGTGCAAGCATGGAAATTCTTTGGTCCAACCTTTTTGGTTATTTAGACTGCTCCCCTAAGAGTTTGTGTGAAACAATTAAATCTTGGCACCCCTCTCTTTTCAAAAATCTGATTGTGAATAAGGAGTGTGGTTTGGTTTTGGGTTTCCTTTTGTGGAGCGTATGAAAAGAACACAATGGAATCATATTCAAGGATCTAAATAGCACAAAGGATTCTATATGGAAATACACGAAGCTTAATATGAAAGAAATGACACTGAATAAGAAGTGGGCAAAAGACGATTGGAATGTGGAAGGCAAGGAAGCTCGAATTTTACGAGACTTAAAAATCTTGGAAAATATGGTAGCATTAGATGTCTCTCAATAACTTACTGGTCTTGGCTTATCTCCAATAGCCCTTACCCTTCCTCCATAAGGATTGATCAAGGTTAATTTCGATGGGGTCTCTAAAGGAAATCCTAGGCCTGTTGGGTATGGGGGAATATTTCATGATGATTGCGACCATCCTTTTATGTTTTATGTTGGATACTTTGGGTATGCTAGTAATAACATGGAAGAATTAAAAGCTCTTTAAAGAGGTATATTCCTAGCTCATGAAGTGGGATATAACAAGTAATAGACTAATGAAGATTCATAGTTGGTTGTGAATGTATTTAAAAAAAAGCAATGGATCTCTAGTTCAAAAAGTCATTAAGAGTTTGTGCCTTGATCTTTTGGTGAATAGAACTAAAAATATGGTGCTCTACTTCCCTTTCGTCATCGCGACACATTCAAAATGAGTGAGGAACAAAGCAGTGGATTTATTGGTGAATTTGGGAAGCCAAGATTCTAGCTCGGGGCTCAGTCAAAATTGGCTACCCTAAAATTTCAATATTTGGACCAAGCAGTTGAGTAGTATCCTGGAGAGTGAAACAAAGCCCCAAATGGAGGTAGATGATGGAGGTCAAATAGGGGATGGGGTAGGGGCTAATCCCCCTCTCATTATTTGAACTAGGGTACATGTTGTGTATGGGCAACATGCATAACATAACACATGGAAGTTTCAAGATCTTGGGTGGTAGGTTTATATGCAAGATAACGAGATTAATATTGGTGTTTGCAAGCGTGGGTATGGGTGTTTGTGATGGTGGAAAAGGATGTGAAGAGTTTCACAGGTCACCAACCTGTACATGCTCCTTAGATTATGGTACTCTGCAATAAAGGATTTTGTATGCAAGTGGGGCTTTCCATGTGGTATTATTGGAGGCCAGTCATACCAAGTTTGGGACCTTAGCGAGGCTAATAATAGGGGTTTTTGTTGCCGCTAGAAAAGTTGAGAGCGAGGAAGGCACACTCTAAATTTGACAACTGGTGGGGTGTTTCTGAGCTGGTGTTCTGTATCACTAAATCTGGTAAGCTTCCTTGGTTTTTCCCTTGGCCTTCATAATGTAGTTCTTTTCTTTAGTCGGGGGGGGAGTCATTTAGCTATGTTTTCATCTTGCGCTCCCATCTTTTGTTGAGGGAAGCTTGGGTTTTAGAGGCTACAAGGTCAATTGTGGTTGCAATTGAGGGCCGAAAGCATATGCATGGTCCCTGGGTTTGAGTTGGTTATATGGGAGTTTGGTATGGCTTCAAGGCCCTCCAGTTGAGGGCGAAGATAGGGTTTGACGTGGTAATATGCATAGGGAGCCCAATGTTCTTTTCTAGGTGTATTTATGTTTATGTGATTATCCTGTAAGCGAGACTCCCCATCCTAGTGTTGATGGTTGTAGACCCCCTGTCGGATCTATAAAAATTGGGTCATCTTGTTTGTAATCATAGCTTTTGGATCAATTCTATTCTAGGGTTTTTTTTTGTTAATTTGGTTGGTGACGAAGTCATTGGGGGGAAGAGGATGTTGCCATCCTGTGAAAGCAATTGGACAAATAAAGGTAACATCTCTTGTTGCAGGTTGCCTTTCTTAAGAGAGGTTTGGAATTGGCTTTGCCAGAAATTTATTGGTGTTAGTAAGCTGGGGTTGGTTTGAAAATGTACAAGATGTGTGACAGAGTGCAGAAAGGTATAGGACCAAGAGGGTATTGAGTTGAGCACATTGTGGGAAGTTGTGGAGATGGAAGGAGAAGGAGGAATGGAAGCAGAGTTAAAGGAGGAGGTGGCCCATAATCCCACCCTTCTCTTGGTCGTGTAGTTCTTCCTTCACCTTTTGGCACCTTGAAGTGCTAGTTGTGGCATGCCACCCTTCTCCTTTAACAACTAGGACAAAACCGTCATGATGATCGTAATTAAGTCATAAGTTTCATGAATGAATTGTAGCACAATCAATGGAATATGGAGGATCGTTTGAATTCACTTTGGTGGGCCAAAGGAGACTATCTGAGATATTGGAACACATGGATGGAAGATTGGCTCATTTAGAATTCCATGTCCATGGGCAATTGAGGCCTCCAGATTCACTAGTAACCATGTGGTTAATCCTCATACACTTTGATTTATGTGGGTTTTCTTTATCTTAGGGATCTTTTGGACATTATGGTCTTTCTGTTTTTGGGTTTTTAGTTAATTCATACACTTTGTAATTAGTTTTTATGCTTCTCTTTTGGCCAACAAATTAGGTAGGAGAGAGGCCGAAAGAATAGTGAATATTGGACATCCATGGTGTAATCTTTGGATGAATTAATAGAAGCATTTAGTCGAATATATATACACAAACCAACAACACATATATATATCAATATGTCAATACATCAATTTATAACAATGTATTAGTTTATACATGTGCTCAATTTGACATGGCTTAATATAATAGGCCATTGTCTAGTCAAGTTTGTACAATGGTCATGTATTTTGGTGGATAGTGTGGCTAGAATCATTGAAAATGGGTTTATAAAGGCTCTTATCTATCACTGCATACATGATGGTATGGATATACATTTTGTTTTAGTTGGTATATATATCATACATATACCTAGTGTATACATCAACATAACATCTCAACATATATATTGATATCTCATATCGTCTATTAGTTAGACTATGTCTTTTATTTATGGTTGAGAGTGATAGTGAAATATTGTTACCATGTCTTCTGAGTTGTAATGTCAACAAAAAAATCCAGTGCACACAATAAAAATGAGATTATTAATATTTTATAATATTTTTAATTAA
>APFE031439387.1:37643-51745 GCA_000404065.3 Pinus taeda | reverse complement strand
ATTTTATTTTTAAACTTAACATTGGCTAAATCAATACAAATCATTGTTATCCCCGGATGCTGGTGCGAGCAGGGTATAACAGTACGGGGGCGGGCTTCCCACTGGGCAAGTGGTAGCCCAGGCCTGCCACCTGTACGCGGCAATTAACTCCCGGTGTTAATAATCCCTCCAGACGCTTCCTCCGCGGCATTCGAGCTGATTCGACCTCCCCTCCTCGTGCGAGGTTTGCATTTCCATCCTCCGGGAAACTAATGAACGCCTCTGGTTCACACATGGCACGCCGCAGGTCCTCTCCTTATATTGACAGATGCTCCGGCAAGGTAATGTATCGCTTGTGGATTGTTCTGGTTTACATCTGGTTTGGGTATTCTGTGCTGTCGCAGGTTCAGAGAGAAAGGAGCGGCGACGAAACAAGCCGGCTCCCGGCATTTCCCTCCCATCTCTCCGCACTAGATTGCAGCTACTGGTGGCCTGCTATCAATCCTCGTCCTGCTTTCTTTCCTGGGCCTTCCATCATTCCCTGGTCTGCTCGTCGGTTTGCTCAGTTCTGTCGCAGCAATCCCCCCCTACAATTACCTGTGCCTTATGTTGCCCTCTGGCCTTTCAGTGCCTCTGCGCCTCCGCTGCATAATTCCCAGTCTCTTCTGCATCCCTCCAGCCTCCTTTGTGTCCACCCCGGTCTGCAATGCCTAAGGAGAGGCTTCGTGCAAGTTGTCGCCGTGGCGGGTCTCGGGGAGGGGCAAGAGGTCGAGCTTCCATCCCTCGTTCCTCTGACTCGTCGTCGGACGACGCAAATAGTGCTCGTCGCCGACGCGGAAGAAGACCAGGGCAAGTTCAAGCCCCGGCATGCAATCACAGCTTCCATCCCTCCTCCCGCTTCAGCTTTCCCTGCCTTCTGGATTCTGACACTTACTATGTGTCTGTCAAAATTGAAAAATGTGAGCATGAGGTTCGTGGGCCAGCGGCAAAGGAACATAGGCCTCCGGCTCCAGTTCTGGATCAGCCAACCTTGTCTCCTGCACAGAGGGTCGGTCCTGCAATTCTTCCTCCAGCTCCAGAGCAGGGGCAGCACCACTCGGCAGAGGCATCAGCGGGAGCCGTGGCCGGTCCAAGCGCACCTGCAAAAGACGATGCGCCTCACACCGACTCAAGCGAGCTGGATCCGTATGCTTGCAGAGTGGTGGAAGAGGTGCCATCTACCTCTGTGGATGATTGAACCGGTTCTCAGGGTTATCGGGCGACGGGTATGGCAATGTCTTTTGTTTATCTGTTGGGTAATGACATGCGTCTTTTTCAGTGCTCTATCGATATGTAAGGTTGTTGCTCTGTCCAGTCCACAGCAGCACAACCACAGTTCTCATGATATGCTTATGTATGCTGCGTCAATGGCGGAATATAGAGTCCAGGAATATGTTTTTTGAGTCAGTCTTGGGGTTCTGGGTTATGGTTAAAGAGTCTGTATGTCGGAAAATATATGGGTTTCAGGTCTGTCAGAGTTCTATAACAGCAGGCAAGTCTCCCAATCCTGGGGAAGGACAAATGCCTGGCTGGATATGGTTATCAATGCTGCAAAATCCATCTCTGTAGGATGGTGCTATCCGAGGTTCGCCTCGTTGTAAGTTTCTAAATTTTTGTACCATAATAGAATTAACATAATTTAAAAAAAAAAAATACAAATCATTGTTATAAAATTTTTAATAATTATAAATGGAGTTGTCTATAATGCGACTTTTTGGAGATTACGGTGACGGAATCCGGCGGAAGAAATGAGGTTAAATCTTGATTTTTAGCAGTTAAAATGGTTTTTTAACTGCATATTTAGATTCAGCGCCTTGAAAAACCCCTGGGAGCCATTGATTGTGCAGAAACTAGCTATCAAACATGGGATCCCAATGAATTGCTGCCGGATTTTGACCGGAAAAATCCGCCGAAAAAGCTTTTAAAAAGTCGCGTTATAGACCACTGCATTATAAATAAATTGACTTGCCATGAGTTTTTTAATAATTATAAATAAATTGACTTGCCATGAGCCAACTACTCAATGGAGTACGACTACAACGCGTTAACATTTGAGTCTGCATTTATTGCTTTGGACAGGTATTATCTGCGGTGTCGGCGTAGCCGGGGTAGGTTGAATTGATTTCAATGCCTAGAGTTCTGTATAGACAGCGTGGCGATAATGACAGATGTCAGAGTTAAATTTTTGGTTTTAATGAAATCATCTTGATTATATATATAATAATATAATAGAGTTGTTTTTTGAGATTTTTTTGGTAGTTTTTCTGGTGTAATTTTTCTAAAATCTAATTAGAATTTATTAAAATCATAAATTTGATGGATAACTTCTGTATAATCTAGGTGCTAATGAGACTTTTTTAAAATACTGAATCTATACATATAATCAAAAAATCAATTTAAATAAAACAAATCAAATTTTAACCTTAAATCTTTTTACCAATTTCAATACTGAAAAATCTAAAAAATCACAGAAAAATAAAAAAAAAAACAACTCCATAAACAATTCTGATAACAAATCTCAATGTCCATTTTGTTAAAAAAACAGAGAGTAAGACCCAAATAACCAGGTAAGTATGTAATGAGAAACTGCAATCAAAATAAGGGTGGCCGGATGAACATGCATCGGACACCATAAACAATTGCAAGTATTATAATTAGTTTCAACGTGTAATTACCACTAAGATATAATTATATATGATTCTATATTGTCATCATCTAGCCCTATGGCTTTGGCTTTGGCTGTTCTAAGTCAATTCTTTATATTTATATATATATATGAGAGAGAGAACGAGTATATGGAAGTCCATCGTTAGAACAGTCTGAAAATTTGGTGGTGTTAGGGATAGTTATGAAATTTCAACCTTTCAAGGAATGGGTGGAGTTTTAGAAGACACCCTTGCAACCAGAGATAGGAAGAAATGATGAGCAATTAGATTGGGTTAGTAATGGATCAGTAGATGTCAGAGGAAGGCCCGTTCGCAGGGCAAAATCTGGTAGATGGAAGGCTTCTATTTTCATTCTTGGTAAGTATTTTTTTTTAAAGCTTAAAATGGTTTTTGGATATGGAATGTAAGACAATTTAATGTTGCGGGCTGAGTGATTAGTAGTATTATTTTTATTTTGATGGTATATTTTTGAAATATCTTGAAATTTAATTGAGGAGGTTAATTGATTCAGTTGTTTTTTATAAAATTTTATAGTAATTTTTAAATTTACAATTAAAATAAGTTCAATAGTTTTTTCACTTTTTTTTTGAAAAAATTCATAATTTTATCAATGAAAACAAAATTATATATTATATATGTTACGGCACATTACATTGATAAGTTTATGACTGCTGATTAAAGATTATACCATAAAAACAAACTAATATACAAATGAAAAGAAAAGTCAAGTTTTTCTCTCTTGCTTTTTCTCTACCTTACCCCATTCTCCTTGTGACCGCCATGAAGAAACTAGAACACGCTGATTTCCAATATCAAATCTTGCATTGTCCTTATCTAAATCTGAAGTGTCTGAAGTATCTAGGCGCTTGATTCCAATGGTATCCATTGCTTCTAGAATGTTTGCCGAAAAACTATGTGGTTCAATTGTATCTGGTATCCATAGTCCTTCCACTTATCATCAAAAACTTAAACAGTCCCTCCACCTATCATTGAGAACTTAATTAGCTATATTTTTTATATTATAAATGGTATAAATTCAGGAAACTTAGAAAGTTTTTTTTTGGATGATCACTCCATCTCTGATTAAAAAAAAATATGAAGGAATTGTGATTTTATTATCATGCTCTGTGTGCTCAGAATCCAGGTCTTTCAAAGAGATTTCATAAGAACTAATCACACTTTTGTGCATGAATTGTGAACAGTGTTTGTATTCAGCGAGGGCCTCGCTTACATTGCGATTGCATTAAACATGATCATCTATCTAACCACTGTGTTGGACGAAGGGGTTGCAACTACTGGGTAGGCACCACATGCGTGATGCCTCTTATAGGGGGGTTTATGGCAGATGTTTACTTTGGACGTTACAAGATGGTCCTCATTTCCTCAACCGCTTATGTCTTGGTGAGTTTACAAGTTTGAAAATTAGATCATCTTTAATGATTTCAGTGAAAATTTCAAAATATTTTAAATAGTGGGAAAAATAGGTGGGATTGTTTGTATATTTATTTTAAATATTAAAATTTTAGAGATCAGTGTTGGAGTTGGTGATGAGACTTGTTTTTATATTGTTTGTAACTTTTTATACAGTGGTTTTCAGAAATTTGAATACTAGTGAGATTACTTGTAAATCTATTTCAAACACTAAAACTCCAAAAACTGAAATTAGTTATCTAAATATTTCCAAATTTACATTAAAATTTTTACAAATCTTTATCCAATCTTTTTATATCTTTATATTTATTGCTTACAAATTCAGGGGATATCCCAAAATCTAACTATCAGGGAAAAGTACAAACAATTGACCCTAATCCTCTCCTGATTGTCAAATTCAGAAATATTTCCAAAATCTACCATAGACATAAATTCAAAATTCGATCATTTATGCTTCAATCTCTTTGACTGTGAGATCATTTATGCTTCAATCTCTTTGACTGTGATTAAATGTTGATTTCAGGGATTACTATTGCTGACGCTGTCAGTGTCTCTCCCAGCCCTGAAGAAAAATGATGTTCTTTATTTCTTGGCTTTGTATTTGATATCCTTTGGGGTGGGTGGCCACAAACCTTCTCTGGAGCCGTTTGGTGTAGACCAGTTTGACGAGGAAGACAAAAGTGAAATGCTTCAGAAGCATTCTTTCTTTAATCACTGGTTTTGCTGGTTCTGTGCTGGATTTTTCTTAGCAGTTACAGTTATTGCGTACGTCCAGGAAAACATAAGTTGGGGACTTGGATTCGGGATAGTTACAGTGGCCATGGCTATTTCCACTCTTATATTTCTCTGTGGGACTCCGTTCTATAGAAACAAGCTTCCTGGAGGCAGCCCAGTCACTGGTGTGGCTCAAGTTGTAGTTGCTGCTGTAAGAAAAAGAAATATCAGCATGCCTTCAGATACGAGCTTGCTTTACGAGAAGGATGCTCCGTTAATAAAATCCGGGCAGAGGTTGCTGATGCATACAGACAATTTTCAGTGAGTCGTAGATTTTTTCTTATTTATTTATTGAATGTCTTGAGTGAAAGTACTCTGTAAATTGCTTTGTTTTTTTTCAATGTACAGAAACGTTCTGCTATACTACATTCCTCCTTAAAATTTATAAATCAGACATTCTGAATTGGGTACTTGGTAAGGCATCATTACCTTACCATAACATTGATTAAAGAAAACTGAAAATTGAGAAAATAATAACAATAAAGAAGTTGAATGTGCATATTTTCACAGTGAAAATTCATGTTGTTAATGTGTTTTTTTCTTCTCAGAAACTATGTATTTTGATCAAATATGTATCTAGATTGAAATGACCTAAATTTTAAGTGAATGCTCTACTCATCATTAGAGAAGATGAATGAAGTGTACACCCTAGACATTAATAATTTCAATAAAAACCCATAATTTCTCCCAAGAAAAAACAGATTTGATAACCAGAAGGAACTTTCAAAGGCTCAAATCACAATCTAAGAGGAACTAATCTCTTTTAATTAATCTCTTTGTTTTCGCACAATGCGAGATAGATTCATTTTTGTCGCCAGAGAAAGCCAGTTCATTCTGTCACTATAAATTTGACATTGATTATTATTTCACATAATATTTATGTTTAATTTCAATAGTTAAGAAATATGTGTTTTCTAATCAGAAATTACTACTTTTCAATAAATAAACAAATATTCTATATCTTTATTATTATATATAATACTTATGTATAAATTAATATTTAAAAATTTTATTTTATTTAAATACCAAAAAATTATATATATATATATATATATATATATATTATATATATATATATATTAATTATATAATATAATATAATATATTTTTTTACATTTTAATAATCCAATTACACTTTTATAATTTTATCATACAAGTTTAAAAGAATCAATTGACTCTGACCTTAAAATTGAATTATTGTAAAATAACAACAACTATGTACTCATCCTCTTGATTAAAAAAATTAGAAGGCATTCATGGCGTGGCTCCGTGATCTTCAATCTATTTGTCATCTACTTTTTGACAGTGACTTCATATCCCTACCTCCCTGTCATTGATTCGGGTGCAATTATTGAAAATTTGTAGAACTTTGGCTCAAATAAATCTTATTTTAAAGGTTGTTGATTGCTTTATTTTTTAAGTGATATTTTATGATTAAAATTTATTAGAGTTGTATTGAGTAAGATTTTTTAGAAGTGTATTTAGATTTTTTTTTTTAATTTTATTTACATAAATATTATTGGTTTTTTTATAGTACGTAGTTTATATATACAATAGAAAATTTTAAATAATACAAATTAAGGTTTCACTAAATTTTCAGTCAAATTCCACCACCAAAAAATAGAAAATCTATTGAAAACAACTCCAAACTTATTTAAATAATACCATATAAAAAAGTTAGGAAAATGATTGATCACGTTAGTTATTTTCAAAAATTTAAAAATCGCTCTCACCACAATTGTGTATGAGGGGCATTCAACTATGCATAACGACATTAAAAGATTCTTACATGCATTTAACTTATTAATTATAATATAGAGTCAAACATTTCTAGCCTCGCAAATTAATTCAACTAAAGCAAATCATTATATTTAATGGAAGTTAATTGTAGTTATAATTAAATAAATATAACTATTAATCAATATTGTAATGAAATATAATTATTGAAATATAGTAATTTAATAGGGCTTAGTTTAATTGATAGAACCAAATCAAATCATTATATTTAATTAAAGTTAATTATGTTATAATTAATAAATATAATTAATTAATCAATATTTATAATAAAATATAATTATTAAAATTATATTAATATGGTTTAGTTTTAATTGATAGATGAAATATTTTTTTTTTTAATTAGGTAATGTAATTTTAAGGTAAGATTGTGGTTTTTTATTATTATTTAAAATGTATAAATTTATTCAGCATCATGAAAAATTCTTGGGATACTCCAATTATATAAATTAAACTAAATATTTAAACTAGAATTTCTAAAAATATTTGCCAGATTTTGGTTAAAATTAACCAAAAAAAAATGCTCTGAAAATGGTAATTTTATTTGTAGCTTTTTTAGCATGAAAAAAAACTATATATTTGTATTATAATCCATGTTTGATATACATACAATGACTATTTACTGCCTCTTATAAATTGTAGATAGAGAACATATCCCCAACATTGAGTGTTTACCTACGTTTTGGGTGGACACTCTATCTATCATGGAAGACATAAAATTATTTGTGATTTTTGTTATGATAGTAAAAAGTCCACCAAAAACCTAAATCGTTTCAATCAAGATACATAAACCAAACGAAAAAACACATTAACAACAAAAAGGAACTTTCAAAAGCTCAAATCACTATTTACTAGAAACTAATCTCATTTAACTAGAAACTAATCTCATTAATTAATTTCCTTGTTTTCACACAAATTGGAAAAAAAATGCTAGATAGATTCATTTTTGTGGCAGAGAAGCCTGATCATTTTGTCAACAAGCTGCAACCATTTAACTAGAAACTAATCTCATTTAATTAATTTCCTTGTTTTCACACAAATTGGAAAAAAAAAATTTAGATAGATTCATTTTTGTGGCCAGAGAAGCCATATCGTTTTGTCAACAAGCTGCAATCATATTAATCTGACATCTTCTTTTTGGTTGGCAACGGATTAGGTTTCTGGACAAAGCAACCATAATGGTGTCAGGCCCCTCAGGATGGATTATTGATGAACGACAAAGCAAGAAACCAAATCCATGGATTGTTTGCCCAGTAACTCAAGCAAAGGAAACCAAGATTATATTAAGGATGGTGCCCATCTGGTTCTCTTGTTTAATCTTTGCACAAGCAATTCGCTCTTCGTAAAGCAAGGCAACACCATGGATAGAAGTATGGGTCCCCATTTCCACATCCCACCAACTTCTCTTTTGGCCTTTTAAACTGCGTTGGTTCAATTATTTTCGTGATTGTATATGACCGTTATATTATGGCATTGGCCAGAAGAATAAAAGGAAATGAACGAGGAATCACTGTTCTCCTGAAGATTGGTATTGGAATCCTCTTTCCTGTTTTGTCCATGGTCACTGCAGCTCTAATGGAAAACATGAGAATCCATGTAGCAAAAACCCATGGCTTATTTTGTTGGAGGTACTACACTCCTACATTCAAACACTTAGTTAGAGCATGGGACTACATGCAAGATTCCTTCTGCATGATTTACTCCCTAATTTTCTCCTTCTTTAACTCCACAACTGGCTAGTTCTTCTGCATGATTTACTGCCTAATTTGCTCCTTCTTTAACTCCACAACTGGCTAGTTCTTCTGCATGATTTACTCCCTGATTTGCACCTCCTTTCGCTCCGCAACTGGCTAGTTCTCTCTTGAACTTGTTGTAGGTGTTGAGTCCTCTCATTGATCACCACTATGGTGCATTACCTTGGGATATTCACCTAGTAATGCTATATCATGAGCATTGTAACCTATTTTCTAATGAATCATTATTTTGTTCTTTTGATTTTCTTTTAGTGTTTTTACTCTGCAAAGCTATGTGTTCAACCTTTACTAGCTAGATTCATCTGTGCAGGTTTTCTAACACATTTACATGGTATTAGAGCCCACAGGTTGCTAGATAAAAGGCACACCAGTACTTTATTTTGTAGGTATTACAACTTGGAGATCGAAGATCGACAGAAAATGGAGTTTCCCAAAGCATCGATCCTAACACCGTACAACTATCACGAATGGAAGGACCAAATGGCTTGATACCTTTGTCAAAAAGGGTTTTACAGGATTACCATGGCTGCAGAAGTGGAACCCACTTCAGCCATAGAGAAATCCAAGTATCTCAATCGCATGGATGAGGCCCACGTATCCATATGCATGTGCATCTCCCCAGAGTTGCAGTTTGATCTAGCTGCCTGGAATATTCCCAATGAGATTTGGAAAAAGGTCGAAGAACTCTATGGGAAACAGGATGAGATGAAAGGACATCTGCTCAAAGTGGAGCTGCTGTCATTGGATCCATGGAACTATGACAGAATTCAAGAAATCTTCACCAAATATAATGATCTATTGCTGCAACTCAAAGGTTGTGGAATTGACAAATCCAAGGAGGAGAGTCGCCAAGTTCTCTCTATTATGTCAAAACTCGGACTAGAATACTCTGTATTTGTGTCTACATTTCATTCAGTAAGGCTCGCAACGGTAAGTGTCAAATTTGAGGAAAGCCTCTCGCATGCACCTCAATTGTCGCATGCAGACACCTTTTATCTACCTCATGTCCGAGATGATGACTCAGTACACTTAGATGCAGATACAAAGCATGCAGATGTCGCGGTAGAGCATGCAGATGCAGAGACAGAGTCTTCAAATACAAATCTAGTGCATGCATATCTTGATCCACATCCAAGCCTAGATTGGGCTTCCAGCAGTGAATCAAATTCCCTTATCATAAATCAGAGAACAAGGAGCTTAAGTGAGATATATGCACAAGACCACCCAGTTGCTAGAAATGGTCTTGTGGGGGATAATTCTGATCTGCAAAGGAATAGCTCAGAGTTTATTGAGCCTCCTCTTACCCTCACTACCACTAAACATTCGCCATCCTGCCATTGTCATTTGGTTCAGTCTTCTGATCCACAGTCTTATGCTGAGGCTGCTGGGCATCCATCTTGGGAGTCCGCCATGGAGGAGGAGTATAACTCCCTCCTTGAGAACCAGACCTGGGATCTGGTCCCCCTTCCTTCAGGAAGGAAACTTGTTCGATGCAAATGGGTCTACAGGACCAAGAGTGTTGCAGATGGGAAAATCACCAGACAAAAATCTAGGCTAGTAGCCAAAGGCTTCTAGCAAGTGCATGGCATTGATTATGATGAGACCTTTGCTCCAGTAGCAAAGATGGATTCCATAGGGCTTGCACTTGCCATTGCGGCTACCCAAGGGTGGGAAGTACATCAGATGGATGTGAAGAATGCCTTTCTTCACGGAGACCTATCTGAGGAGATCTACATGGAGCAGCCACATGGTTTCATTCAGGATTCATCTTTGGTCTGCAGACTGAAGAAATCTCTCGGGGCCTTAAGTAGGCCCGAAGAGCTTGGTATGCGAAGATGGATTCTTTTCTCTTATCACAAAACTTTGAAATATGTAAGTCTGCTCCGAATGTTTACATGCTCAGGACACATGATTCTCTTCTTATCTTAGTTTTGTATGTGGATGATCTCCTGATCACCGGTAGCTCGGCTTCAGCCATTGCTGCGGTCAAGAGGGCCTTGCATGATAGGTTCTTGATGATGGACATGGGTCCATTACTCTTCTTTCTTGGTCTTGAGATCAGCTAGGATGCCACAGGCATCAAACTCTCTCAGGCTAAGTATGCACGGGATCTCCTCGAGAGATTTCACATGATTGACTGCAAGCCAGCACCGACTCCTTTTCTGTCTGGGGTTCACCTTAAGGATGGAGGTGACACTCCATTAGTTGACAGCACTCTCTACCGATAGCTAGTGGGGAGCTTATTGTACCTCACCCACTCCAGACCAGATCTCTCATATGTAGTTTCCAGATACATGTAGGAGTCGCATGAGCTACACTAGAATGCTGCCAAGCGCATCCTCCGATATGTGCAGGGTACCATCACCTTCGGGATTCACTATGCAGCAGGCACTGCATTGAATCCCCTTGGCTTCATTGATTCTGATTGGGCGGGCAACAGTATTGATCGCAAGTCCACCTCTAGATATTCACTCACTCTAGGGTATGGCCCTATTTGATGTTCAAGTAAGAAGCAGGCTGCTATTGCTCTCTCTTCAGCCGAGGCCGAGTACAGAGGAGTAGTCAACATCACCATTCAGGCTCTGTGGCTACAACACTTCCTCACTGAGTTGGGCGTCCAGTTCCACCAGCGCATTGTCATCTGGTGTGACAACCAGAGCACTCTCAGCTTTTGCAGGGATCTAGTACAACGGCGGCAGACGAAGCACATAGAGATCCATATGCACTACATCAGAGACTTAGTACATGACCGGGTCATTGATTTGCAGTTCTGTCCTTCAACAAAACAGACTGCAGACATCTTCACCAAGACATTCACTGAGCAGAACTTTCACTCTCTATGCGATCGTCTTGGAGAGAAGGACACAGTTGCTTAGCAATTGTCTTTAATTCCTCTTTTCTTTTGATTACATTGTATTTTGAGGGGGGGTTTTTCCCATGAGATTTTCCCTCTTTCCTCAATTTTAGTACAAGGAAGATTTATTTAAGTAATACCATAAAAAATTAGGAAATGGATTGTTCGCCATAGTTTCTTTCAAAAAATTTAAACCATTGTCACTTAACACGGGTCGCGTGCGGTGCAGTCAACTAGGGATAACGACATTAAGAGATTCTTACATGCATTTAACTTATTAATTATAATATAGAGTCAGACATTTATAGCATTTGAAATTAATTCAGCCAAATCGAATTTCTTTAGATTCTTATATGCATTTAACTTATTAATTGTAATATAGAATCAGACATTTATAGTATTGCAAATTAATTTAATTAAATTGAATTTCTGTTTTTTTCACTAGGAAAAAATAACAAATTTCTATTATAAAATGAAGTGGTTACATTAAGCAAAATTTTCTTGTATTTTATTCTACAGCTACAAATTTTGTAAAAACATATATCATAAGTTAACAAGAATCACTGAGTGAATAGAGATCATGGACCTCACTTAACTGAACAAAACACACTACAAAAACCTCTGCATATGATAGTAGAGGAGCGAGAGAGGTGGGTCGAAGTCCAAGAAGAATAGTAAAAAAACATGGTTGGCAGCCTCAAATATATTAGACAAAGATGCAAACCATTATGCAAAAATGAAGAATCTTGAGTTTATGACAGAGTCTTGAACCAAACATTCGTAATGAAAATACCCAGGAAGTGTCGATGCCCCACACTTGGAGAGATGGCCTGCTAATGTGTTATGCTCCCTAAAAATGTGGCAAAATGATAAGGAGCGAAACATATCACTCATATTGTTGATCTGCTCCAACCGACGACCCAAAGTTGGAACATCAAGAGAGTAGGAACCCAATGCCCAATCGATTGTCACTTTTGAATCCCCAAAGATGACAATCTCTTCCACTGCAAGCTATAGAGCACAATGAAGGACTCCCCAAAGGGCAACCACCTCGACACACATATTAATGTCAAAACCACTAGACTAGAAGAAGAGACAATGAGGATAAGAGGAAAAGGAAATGACTGCACCACAACCATAAGCACCCCCATAGAGTCACCATCAAAAAATCCCCTAGGGAAACTATGCCTAATATCTTGAATGTCCCACCATTCTTAAAACTGTTAGATAACAGAGGACCTATCTCCAAGAAATACCCAATAGTTATGAGAAAAATATGCATCAAATTCAGAACAACATGGTCGAAAATGCAAGCATTTGGACAATGCCAAATCCCCTAATTAATTATAATTAATTTTATCTAAACAATAATTAAATTTCATTAATGCTTTCTCACAAATGAAAGTTAATTATTGTTTACTTAAAATTAACTATAATTAATTAAATATAATTATCAATCAACATTACAATGTAATATAATTACTAAAATATAATAATTCAATATAAGTTACTTAAGATGATGTTCTAATATAATCATTAAATAGAATGACAATTTAATCTAATCTTAAACAAAGTGTTATATACAACCTTGCTACTTAGTACCTACCTATTATGGGTAATTTATAACAAAAAAAATAATACTACTACTACTTCTTGCAAAAAATGTCTATATTTATAGTGATTTTTTAACCTACTTTTTAAAAGTATATTCTAATTTTTTACACCACCAACAATCATTTAAAATTAAAAAGATATATTTATTATTAATTTTTAACGAAATTATAATTTATTTAATTAACATTTGCTTAGTTTTTTAAAAATAATGATTTTACTAACATGTTAAAATAAATATAGACTTGTATTATGGTCAATTGTTAATTATAATACAAATATTATTACAATTAAAATATGACACACTAATTATTTTATGGTCTTTTTTATTGAAATTTCACAATATACTTTTTAGTGAGAATGTAGCTTTTTATTGTTTAAATTGTATTTTTTACTTGTCTAGGAAACTCCTTTAACACTAAAATTGTGCAAACTACACTACTCAAGCTTATCTTTCCAACCAATTTATTCTAGATTTCATACAAAAAGGACAAAAAATATACCTTAAAATACTAAAATATAAAACAATAAACTATATTAAAAGAATGTAAAATTAATAACAAACATTGAAATGGTAACAAAAAGATTTTTAATTTGAATATCTTATTAATAAATGCTAATAATGATTATAAATATAATATATATTATATTATATTTCTAAATTTATTTTAATGGCATATTTGCTTATAATTTGACTATTTTTTAACTTAAAAAACAACAACTAAAGATTGACGTGTTCTAATAAAATAATATTAATGTGAAAATAATACATAGGGTACAAATTATTTAATAATAATAATGATACATGCAATTTAATTTATATATACATAGTATTATTAAAATATACATGCAATTTAATTTATATATACATACAACTTGAGTGGGCCTAATGGTTAAGAGCATGTGTTTCCTCCTAAGAGGTCACAGGTTCAAAACTAGAGGGGGGTAGAGTATGTATGCCTTCGTAGACTTAGCAGTCAAGTGGGTCCCTTGTCCCACAAACAAGGGGGTTTCATATACCAATCCCTTGTCCCACAAACAAGGGGGTCTCATATACCAATTTGATGTCTGGCTTGGTGGGTCCCTTGTCCCACAAACAAGGGGGTCTCATATACCAATTTGGTGCCTGGCTTGGCTGTGACTTTGATTAAAATTTCAACTGGAGTTAAATCAATTTTTTTTTAATTAAATCAATTTTTT